>CANYBF013375369.1:0-10813 GCA_948192965.1 Dalechampia spathulata
AAAATCTAAAAAATTTTGACTTGTTAAAAATTCAAATTTTTTTTAAATATTTAAAATAAAAAAACAATCAAAACCCCCCCCCCCCCCCCCCCCCCCAAAAAAGGGGAAATATCTAATATGAAAATACACTATCACCAATATGCGTGTAATGCAGATAAGTTAGTTACCTGTAAACCCTGAGGAGTGAGTAAATGAATTTCGATGCGAGTGCATTTCCTGATAATGCATATTACATTGTGAATTACACTGACAGACATGAAGAAAGTAATATATGAAGGCTGAAAAAAACTGATAACTAATTAATAGATTACGAAATTAAACAGCAGTAAAGTAAGAAAAATGATATCGTTTTTGCTGCTACACTATGAACAAAATATTGCTTAATTACTTCAACCGGAAACAGAAGGCTCTAAATTATCAGCAAAGCATGTTTTAAAAAATTAAAATAAAAAAAAGGAGCAAATCAGATAACTAAATGAGCCAAAAACCCTAAGAAACTGCTCTTGAAAGTAAACTGAACAGACAAGAAGTAGAAGAAGAAGAACAACAACAACAAAACATTCAATCTGACAAAGAATATAGAAATGAAGAGCAAGTGATTTTAAGTTGAGAAAAAATAATTACGCAATAATGAGATTGAGCTCTTGAGGACTGGTGAAATTGCCAACACATGAATGAGTTACATTTGTAGGCTTCTGTGCCGTTACGACGTAGTTCCATATACTCATCTTTGCCTTCCCTCTCCCTTCTCTCTATTTCTTCTGCCTGGCTACGCCTGGAGCTCCACAGCTAAAACATGGATGACGTCTTTTTTTTTTGCCCGGTCGCTTTGCATCAGTAGTTTCGCTATACGCTGGTTATCATTTCAATCCGACGTCGTTTCTAGAACCCACTTGAACTCGAGGACTCTGTCTGTCCGACTTTTCTGTACGGACAGGAAAACACTCCCTCTTTCCTTTTAATGCTTAGTTCTATAAATAATAAAATAAATGTTAACTATTTTATTTTAATATTATAATTTTTCCTCAAATTTAAATTTTTGGTTTTATAAAATTATTTTGTTAATATTTCATGTTAAAGCAAATTAAATATCCCCTAGTTTATGGTATATTTTTCTCTTAAATTATTAAAATTTTAATTTATAATAATAAAATCTAAATTTTATTTTTAATCTCATAAAACTCTCTAATACAAAATATGAATTTATTATGAAAATCAAATTCTATAATAATAATAATTTATTATAGTGAAAGATAATATATTATTATTATCTAGTATTCGATTCATCATTATTCTCGTTTATTTTTTCATATTACATAAATTAAATTACATGCAAATTTATTTCTTTATATTACATGGTATTTACATATATATATATATATATATATATATATATATATATGTGCAGGTATATATGTCATGTAAATTAAAATGTGTGTAATTGTTTATTAAATCATGATGGAAATGACATGCATGGCAATAGATAAATTATTTTAAAAAAAATTTAACGTATAAAATTATTAAAGAATTCTTTATAATTTAAATATCCCATAGATTTATAAAATTATGTCATTTAGTATTTAATTTTGATTTGATATTGAATTCATTTATTTTGATAATTATTATATAGAGGATGAATTTTTATTTTTTATTTTTATTTTGTACATTAAATAATATAAAATATTTGATTTTATTAACAAAATGATTTTGAATTTCAGGTAATAATTTTAGAGAGAAGGCTTAAGCAAATTATAAAAGCATACATGATTTTTATTTGATTATTATTTCATGAAAAAATTAATTTAAAATTCAATTATTTTAATAATTAATCGAATATTATATTATATAAATTAAATCCTTCAAATTTAATTTTAAAAGTGGACTGGGAGATTAATGGTTTGGGCAAAATTGAGCATTTACATGGATCTAACAACTTGCAAAGGTAACTTTGGTACAGAACGGGATTAGGAGAAGAAACATGGAGGAATTCAAGTAGACAATAAAAGGGATTAGTATTTGATTTGTTCACAGAGCACCAATGCCCTTAAGGCCGAGAACAACACCCACACCAATAATATGCCCCATAGAACCACAAGCCAGAGTATCAGCAAGCGTGAAACCAGCAGGGTCACCGGTTTGCAAGCCAGAATCCCTCACTTCCAGCTTCAATCCTGCAGTTGCCTTCCTGTTTGCGGATGGTGCCAGCCCAAATCTTCCAGCAAATAGCATCAGGCTCGTTGAAGCCACCATTATCTGTCCAAATTCATTGGTTATCATCAAGTTACATCAATCTCGTTATCATCAATATTTTCTCATCAAACCCTGATGTATATGTTTTGTTCAGACAATATTGGGTTGCTAAATCGAACTTGCATCAATTTCTCTGCGGGGAAAGCTTATTTACAAGTAAAGGCATGCAAGAAAGCACAATTTCTTACCAAATTTGTCGGTGAACCAATGTAACCCATGCGAGCACCCAAGGCTCCGTTGCCTTTGCGCCTCATAGGTTGAACAACTGCCTGTACAAACCACAAAATTCACGAAGCATAAGACAGATCTTCAACATGGCAATACACATTTCGGCTACAAGAAATGGTTTCATTTCAATCATGAGAAAGATACAAGCAATTACTGTACTTCGGATTGAAGAACACAAAGGGGAAAGAGGACCAACCAGTGAATTAACAGGAGCAGCAGATAACTGGGGTTTGAGCCCATTAAACTGAGGGAGAGTGGTCATCATAGAAGCAGCCATTGTCGAACCTTTCAATTAACAAAAGATCGATACCAAAAAATTAACTGCAAATTCCCTCTCTCTCCTTAGTTCGATAATTATACGAATTGGGACAGAAAAGCATTATAAAATGAATAAAGCAATTCTCCACCATAGCCACATGGGCAGCTTGTGGATTTAGATTCGGATACATCAGATATTATGTTGCTGACTTGGCACTTCCCTATTGGAATACTGATTCGGATAAGGTTTTTGGATCACCGGAACAAAATAAATATTGAAAATAGCTAAAAACAAATATTTAATATTTTATTTATTTATTTATACTGGTGGCTGATATCTAACCCAATATTATCAAAAATATATATAATATGCCCTTTAATAAAATATCGGGCGATTAATTCCGACCATAAAAAATAATATTTTGGGTGGTTAAAGCTTTTATTAATTTTTAAAACTACAAATTAATGACGTGTAAGAATGAGTCAGTCAAATATAATTATAATTTTTCAGATGAATAATTAGAAATTTTAATTTTTTAATATAAAAATAATGATTTTCTATTGTAAATCTTTAATAAACTTGTATTAAATATTACTTAATTCTACATAATTTTGTATTAAATATGGTTAAAATCTGAAGATGGACCGGAAAAGAAGCCCAATGAACTGGGCCGAATTGCTCAAATGGGTAGTAGCAGTACAACCACCTTTCTTAACGGACTTCATGCCAGTTTTCCACCCAACTTATAGCTGCCTCAATTATCATCAAGAAGGTGATCAGTTTATTCAGTCCATTTGGAAAATTTGAACGAATCAAATAAATTAAAAATTAAATATATTATAATTTAACTGTACTAAATAAATTAAAAATCAAATTCATAAACCGTATAATTAATATAAAATAACGTTATTTTGAATACTAATATAAAATAAAATAATATTATTTTTTAATTCAATTTTTTAATTTTTTCAATAGTTCCTAAATTAAAATCCTAATATACTGAGAAAATACTAAAATGAATAAAATTTGGGGGATTGTGGGGTAAATTTAAATTTGAAAAATGGGTAAATGTATCATGAAGGATAAGTCAAAGGGTAAATTAATATTTAAATCATCATAAACATTGATACTAAAAGCATTATGAATTATTTTTTAAAATAGATAACATTAATATAGTATATATAATCTATTTTAATTTCAATGATATCGATCTAACCTAGTATATAATCCCTTTTATGGATTTGAATGACTTGTATATCAAAAATATCCAATTATATTCCATATGATTAAAAATCACATCATATAATAAATTATAAATGAATTTAATTCATATGGGTGAATACAATTTGAAACATTACATTTAATTAAATAAGTTATGATAAGTTCATTTATTAATCTATCATACAATTCGTTTAAATTCATCTTATCGATCATTATAATATTTCATTATGATTCAATTATAACATGATGTGTATAAGATTAAAACAAACTTGAAACAGAAAAACATCAAAAATAAAGTGAGATGTTGAATAAACCAAATTTACAAATACTATTTTGTTTTATGAATTAATCAAAAGAAGGAAAAGGACCTTATGACAGAAGGAAAGAAAGGTAGAGAGAGGGCAATGAATGAATGTGGAAGGGATCACATCAAAAGAGAAAGGGAGGAGGAGGAAACAGCCGACCACCAACCTCCAGTGCCTTGCAAATGTTCCCACTCCCACTTATAATTGTTTATTCCACACCCTCTCCATGTGCCCTATTATTTTCGTCTCTACATTTTGTCCCTCTTTCCCCCTTTCCCATTGCTTTCACTTCTCTTCACCACTCCCCCCCTTCTTATCATTATTCTTTTCTCCCTTTTTCAGGTCAACATCTATATATCTTTTTCTTTAAAAAAAGTTCAGTATTTACTGAAAAAATCATTTTAAGGTCGAAATTATTTTATTAGTAACATAATCATCTTATTGAATATGTACTTAAAAAAATGAAATGGATTGAAAGTCTAATATTCATTACAAAATAAGATTAAAATGTAATAACATGGTTGAATTCAAAAGTACAACTTTTTAACCAATCATTATAAAGATGATGAATGACTTTTGAGACTATTTGAAATGTCATAGGAACTTTCCTATATATATATATATATATATATATATATATATATATTGGTATACAGAGAAACAGTTCACTGTCACATTGATTGTTATATGTAGAGAAGCATTGCATTTGAAAGTGTCCAAACTTAACTTAAAATAAAATAATTAGACAATAATAATGAAAAAAATTAATGGCCATAATAACATCGCATGTGCCCTATGAGCCGTTTTCTGTGCAACTGCGTGGGCTGTGGGAGACTCCTAATTCAAATTCCATACATTCATATGATTAACTCACCAAAGTCTTCCACTGATCCTTTCTTTGCTTTGGAAAACCAAAACTCAAGCAAGTCAAAATTCTCACACAAAGTAAATTATAAAATATAGTATGAAATTTATATTATTATAATATTTTTCATGTCAAATTTTAATACTATTGTACTTTTAACTACGATGAGATTGTAGTTGGAAAATGTACTCGATTACTAATTATTGATATTTTTAATGAATTTAAATATTTTATACGTAAAATATGCATGAAAATAAATACAATATATATTAAAATGTGATAAATGACTTTTATGGAGAATAGATCATGCAAACATGTCTTACAAATTAACTACAAAGCAAGATTCTTTTTTTCTTTTGACTGAACAAAGCAAAGATTTCAAGAACTTCTTTTTCTGTCATTGGAAACTCTCAATGTATTGAATTAGTGCAAAATCGATGCAAATCTTTTGTTATAGTCAACAACATATAACGATATATATATATATATATATATATATATATATATATATATATATATATATATATATTATTCTGCTGAAAGAACAATACGAATGAATGAATTAATCTATAATTATTGTTAACAGAAGAAGATCAAGAAAGTGAAGATGAAGACAGGAAATAAGAAAATAGTAAAGAAGGAAAGTGTGTATAAGCATTGTGGGTAATTATGGAAACATCAGGCTAACATGTTTGGCAGTACCAAGATGATAAAAACTTGGATTCCATTAACAAGATCTGCCATTTCTGTTTCCCACTTTTATCTTATATGACTGATTTGATCTTCTACATTTCTACCAACATCTTTGATTCTTTTTTCAGCTTCTTTCTTGTTTTATAATCTTTATACGCAAATGTTTACGTAACGAACATTTTATATACTAAAGATCATCATTCTGTTTAATATTACGAGAAAGAAACGAAAAGATTTATTTTTCTAATTTTTTAAAGGTGATTAATGAACAGAGATAATTACAAAAACAATGAGTTTTATTTTTTTTATTTTATTATAATATTTTGATGACTTTAATTCTTTGTAAAAATATTAGTTTTTATTATAAAAATAACAACATATCTTATTTATAAAAAGTAAATAGTAAAATCGAATTGGAGAAATAACATGCAATAAAATTATTTATACAAAAAATAATTATTTATTAAATGTTTATAAGATTATAATTTAACTTGGAATGACATAATTATTTATTTGACTAATTATAAATCATAACAAGCACTTCATAATACATTTTATTTAAGAGTTAAAAATATTTAAATTAAATATATGGGTGCTGAAAAAATGAAATAGATAATAGAGGCTGTAGACATGATAAAATAAAGGTGGGATGAAAGCAGAGTCTGGCTGGTGATATATTATATGAAGAAATGAGATGTATAATATTAATATAATGAATAAGCAGATAGAAAGGTGAGTGTTGTATGAATTTAAATGATGATTATCACCTACTTAAGCTCGATTTAATTTAATTAGAACATGTTGATTGGAAGTTTTGTCTGCATTTTAACATAATTTGTCTGATTGTCTGCCCATCAAAACACCGGGAATAGTGGCTGGGTGTTTTGTTCTCTTACAACCTTATATTATAATTTATATATATATTTGTTATTTTTTTTGTTATTTTTGTTCTACGCTTAGCTATAAATCATGTCGTTTTATTCTCTTGGTCCCTCTTAATCTAGGCATCTATCTTTGATTAATCTTTATCATATATATATATATAATATGCATGCAGGCACTTTGGTTATTTGAAAATCAACGTAAAATTTATATAAAAACGATACATACGTATATATATAAGTTATATTTATAAATTTTAAATTTAGAAAAAAATTATTTTAAAAAAAGCATTTTTATTGATTCTTACCACGATATCGTATGTGCGTAAATGAATGCATTTTAAACTTTATTTTATAATATAATAATTTTTTATTTAATCATTTTAACTTAAGAAAACATGAAATATGAAATAATTGTAAATTTGAATATATAATTGATTCAAAAAAGGGTACTTTTTTAAAAAATAATGATTGAAAATATGAAAAATAAAATAAACTCAATTGCAATAATAATTATTTTGATATAAAGATATGATATAAATAAATTATATTAATTAAATGATGCAGAAAGAAGACATAATATGAGAAGCAAAATCTTCTAGAAACCAATCCAAATGAATATCATATAAAAGGAAACAGAGATGAAGGTTGGCATTTTAGTCACCTTCTAATACTGCACTAATCTCTATTTTAGCGTCTCCTAATTAAAATACAGGCATTGGAGTTGGTTGATAACCTAACTCAGATGTGTATATAATTATAAGATACATACATATGTATGTATAGGTCAAAAGGGTAGATCATGGATTAGTTGGGGCTCTTACTTCCATAGATCAACTATGAAAATTATTGTACATATGGTAATAAAATAATGGAATTGCCCAATAAGATTCAGCCACCTGTTTGTTCTTCCCCCTTCAATAACTCCTGGAATTTGGAACTCTTTTTCTTTTTTCTTTTTTTATAAAAAAATATTTGTTGATTTATAAATCCATTTCATGAAATATTGATATTCAATTTATGTAATAAATTATTAATTTGTTTATTTGATTATCTCATCAATTTCATAAAATCATTTATTAAAATAATGTTTTAAAATATTCTTCATTTTTAACAATTTAAAGGTATTTTAAGGATTAAAAATATGAAAAATAATAATATCAATTATATATAATGAGCAAAAGAAGATACAGGGGGTGTGAAAATGGTCGATTTTATTAAAATTGTAACATCAAACTAAACCAAAATTATTAAAAATTAAATAAATTAAATCAAATCCATAACAACTGAACTAAATTACAAATAAAAAATTTGAATTGAATAATGAAAATCAAATTCATAATAATCAAAACTATATAATTGATATAAAATGATGTTATTTTAAATACTAATATAAAATAACATTATTTTATAATTTAATTTTATAATTTTTTTAATGTTTTGATTTTTCAATAATCAAATTGAAAATTAAAAATAAAAATATTCAATATTACAGTCAAATCAAAAATCAAAAATTAAATAAAATTCATGTTTTGTTTATTATTATTTAGAGCTTGCAATTATTTTACTTGAGTTAATAAATTAAGCTATCAATGACTGATATAAATGGATAGAAAAATATAAAATTTAATTATTGATATATAAGAATATGTATTGATAGAATGATTTTTAATAATTTGGGATGTCTATATATTATTAACTATGAGTCATTATTCAGGTTTTATACTAATAATTATTAATATTTGTTTTTTTTATGTCAAAGTAATTATTATTAAATGTTGACAAAAATCTTTTTTCGTCTTTCATGACCTTCGAAGAAACATAAATGATACATTATTTAATTATTTAATTATTATTATAAATGCCAAATAACAAAAAAAAAGTGGATAAAAATACAACCCAAATTATTACAAAATTGAAGTCAGTGATCAATACCTTTACGTCTCCTGCAAAAATTATGTCACAATAAAAAATATTTTTTTTTATTTTTTTATTTAATAAAAAATTTAAGAAAAAGGGAAAATATATATTTTCCACTCAATATGATGCCCACCTGACCGGTAGTTATGAATTTTGAGTCTGAAGAATTCCTTTAAATAATATTCGATTAATATTTTATTTTGAAATAATATTTTAAAAATTAAATAAAAAGTAAAAATATAGGAGATAAAAGAATGTTAAAATATTAATTTAAAAGATGAACAAATTATTATATGTTACAGTATATTTTTCGATGGTATGTAATAAATTAATTCATATTTTTTACATATAAAATCTGAATTTTAATAAAATTTTATGTTATTGACATTTTGATAATAATATAATCTCAAATAAAATTTAAATCAAATAGATATTTTTTATCAAATAATTATATAAAATAATAAGTAATAAATAATATATATGTATTGATAATTTTCTGTAACAATTATTTCTCATTTTTTTAATTGTTTATTCATTATTCATATATAAATTTATAACTTTTCATTATTTTTTAATATATGATAATTGACATTATCATTATCTTTCTTCATACTTAAGTTATCTCTTTTAGTAATGTTTTCATGCATTTTAGGTGCATACTTTAGTATACAGTATAGTATTCTATGCATTTTATACCATTTCATGCATCATACTCATATTTTATATACTTAGCATAATTTCATACATTTTCATATATATTTTACATTATTTTCATAGATATTTCATATGGTATAGGAATTAGCTCAATTTAGATAGATTTGCATGCATTTAGTAAGTTTCTATAGTACTATTTTGCATTAGAATCATAATTCTAGGTTTTATGAGTTTAGTTTTTCCATTTAGGCTTAGAATTGAGGCTTTTATTGAACCATATGAGTCTTACAAGAGTCGTGGACACCTTACACGACTCGTGTATGACTCAGCCATCATATTTTCTTGAGCGTTTTAACCACTTCGAACCTTATACGAGTCGTGGACACCTTACACGACTCGTGTACCATTCGACCTTCTCTTTTAGGTGCATTTTCAATCCATTCGAACCTTACACGAGTCGTGGACACTTTACACGACTCGTGTAGAGCATCTTTACTCGACTTTTCACTCTTTTTGTTGACCATTGGATCATAGAATGGAGGGTAAGGATAGAATGGAGGGTAAGGATTGATTGAGCAGTTTTCAAGAGAAATAAAGTCGTGAGATTAGGTTTGAGAGGGTATTCGGTCATGAGGCAGTCATTAGGTTAGCAGAGAATTAGGTTAGAGGAGAGAAAAGGGGAATTAGGGTTCTCTGTAATTGAGATCTTTTAACTCTTTCTTGGATTTGCCTTTGATAGATCTTCATCAAAACATTGAGGAGAGCTATCGGATTGAGGAGGAATCGAGAAGAGTTGAAGCGGAGCAGTAGCAGATTATCCAAGTTATTCGTATTCTCCATTTATTTCTGTTTTAGTTTTAAACATTCAATACGGTTGTATTTCCTTTTATTACGTTGCTTTACTTAATTAAAGTTTTAGATATGATTTAGTAGTAGTGGTTGTAGGGATTGGAGGATGATTTGAACGGATTTAAATTCATTTTCATTAGTAATTTATTCACCTCTTTATGTTCTTGAGTTATGATTTATGCTTAAGATGTTTGATTGTTAGAACTGGCCCTTGTAACATGAAGACATCGAACTAGTTTTGTTAATCGCTTTGAAAGAAGGTTTAACCTAACTGAACGAACTTAAGAACATTGAATGATAACTACCTAGACATAGGAGTTAATTAATTTGGAGGCATAAAGTGTAGTAAATGAACTTAATCGCTAAAGTTGATATTAACAATCACGAAGGTTTATGTTTTGTTTATCATCACCAATCCCTATGATTATTTGTACATTATGTAATATATTAGCTTGTTTAATAATTTAGTTATTTAAATAAACTTTATCTTATAATTGGATATTGAATTACCTAAATAATCAATGAAATTAATGTCTAGTACTTGATTAACATTGGTCCCAGAAAAAGCAAGTGGCCAAACTACTGAGGGTGGAGCCAGATTGGAAGCAGGTGGGGGCTTTTCGCGAGCCAAGGTCCCCGAGCCAAAGTTGTTCAACGGAGCTCGGGATTCCAAGATTGTAGACAATTT
>CANYBF013375709.1:0-11008 GCA_948192965.1 Dalechampia spathulata
CATGTAGAGATGTTAAGAAAAAGTATTTTCATGATGTTATATTTATGATGAAATGAATACAAGAACTGATATGTTACATGATATAATTATGATTATATTTTCCTATGTTATGTGTTAAAGCACCACTGAGTTATATACTCAGCGTTCATCATTTGATGGACGTAGTTTAAAAGATGGGTGGTGAGCATGGATTCCCAAAGCACCAATTCAGTAGGAGACTCTTTGAAGGTAAGGACTTGGAGTAGATTAAAGTTTCTAATTAAATTGATTAAGCAATTTAAAATAATGTTAAGGCAGTAAATATGAAAATGTTATTTGGGACCAATACCTCTACAAAGCTTAGATCGGTACACAAATATTATAAGTATATATTTAAATCAAAAAAATTTTACACATCCCTTGTAGAGTAATTAGTGATATCTATTATACGAGATCATTAATTATTCTACGGGAGCATGTCACACCTCCGAAAAGCGTGACATCATGAATGTAGGTTGAAGAAAATGAAAGTTTAGGACTGCCATACATCATGTTTGATCAAAGAAAGTCTGAAATGCTACTATTGCATTCTAAATCATGCCAAAACATAACAAAAATCATAAAATCAACATAAAACCCATGAAATCATAATAAAAGAATAGAGGAAGTAGCATCCCAAAGCTTACCAAGTGTTAAGCTAGCTTTATTCTTCCTAATCTCATAATTAGCAAAGGGTTTAGTGAGCAAATTAGTCTCTAATCACCTAATTAGTGTTAATTATGTGATTAATTAATGAGATTGGATTTCAATAGAGTTTAAGCATAATTTCCAACTTTTAGAACTTTTTGAGTAAATACACGAGTCATATTTATAGGGAAGAGATGGAATTTACCCGAAATGGGAAAATAATGTGGGATTCTAAAAAATTGAACATAATGTACATAGCATTTCATGCGACGTATGCAACACATTATCCAAAATTATCTAATGTGTACAACATGTTGCAGAATATGCTATGCACATTAGAAAATCCCCTTATGTGCACCAACCATTGTGCTTGCCTTGTAACATGTGCCATATGCTAGATGGAATCCAAATATGCTAAAATGGCATGGAGGAATATAATATACATTAGATTTGGTTAAGAAGTGGGCGTTCTAAGTATGCATTTCACTTAACATATGTAGCATGTTGCAGAATTTGCTTCGCATATCAAGAAAATGACATAATGCACTCCACCTTCCATAGACCAAATGTAACATGTTATGTATATTCAAAGCACTCAAAGGAGGTTATAAGGTATATATGCAAGTCGAGATAAAAAACGAGGATCTGCACCAAGCTATATCAAAGAAAACCCGAGAATGCAATGCATGGGTGAAAATTCAAGGTCCACAAATATTAAAAATGAAAAATTCTAAAAAACAAATCACTTAAATAAAGCTTATTTTAATGTTAATTTGAAAACCATTACCAATCCTTGACAACAATGCTAAAAAATTGATGTATAGTTGAAAAATCATGTGAATTATAAGTGCATAAGTCATATCAAATGATAAAGTGAAATGAAAATTTAGATTATTTTACCCATGTGACTAAGTTTATTGTGATTAATTAAGCACTAAAATTCATTTTCCGTTAGATGTTTAAGTGACTAAGTTTTCATAAGTAAATTTTTTAAGAAATCAATTTAAAAGTAAAATTAAATTTATAGTAAATCAATAATAATATAAATCAAGGAATACGAGTGCATTCATTAATAAATTCATAGATTCAAAATAATTTAATTAAATTATTCTAGTCATAATTATGATTGCAAGATTAAAAATTGATATAATTATTATTCTAAGCTAATTAAATCTATCTATTAAATTATTAATCTAATTAAGCAAACTCAAACTTCCATTTTATCTTTTAATAAAAATAAATCAATAAATAATAAAATTAAGTAATCTCATGTGAATGAAAATGAATAGGTTTTGTGTTTTTATTTTTATAATATTTAATACTATCACATTACTTTCTTCATAATTAATTTCATGCATTTTTATATCATTTGCATTTAATATTTTTAGCTTAATGTTTAATATTCTCCTTGCATTTTTCATGAATTTATGTACACTTTTATTTGAAATTGTTACTTATTACAAATTTCGATATTTTTGTGGTACATTTATTGATTTTTAATTTATAATCATGGCTCATGTGCATTATTTTTTAAAGTTATAATTCATTTAAGAGTGTTAAATTACTATAATATGTGCATAAAGTCAATCAATAAATAAAGTAATGAATTGTAATAACATTTTTCATAAATTAAATTAAGAACTTATCAAGGTTGTAGTAGATTCTTTACTTTTTTAATGCATCAAAAATCATGCAAATCGAAGTTATATAACATGAGATGTGATAAAAATAAGTATGTTGATTTTATTCTAGAGTATCCTACAAGTTGTGGTAGAGTCCCCACGAGTCCTAGTGCCTCCTTTCCATAAAATCCCATTTTCTATACCTCTTCATGAGTCATAGACATCCCCTATGAGTTATGGAACTCTCATTTCCCTTTTTTTCACCATTTCTAACACTCCCTATGGCTTGTGTGGCTTTCACTTAACTTGTAGGAACCCTTTAAAAAAACAACTTTTGCATGATTTTTAAATGTTTAATGAAGGACTTTGGATCTAAAACTAAGGGCCATGATTGGATGTTTGGTTTTAGGAATCTTACATCTTTTTTTAGCTTAAGGAACTCATATAGTATTCATATCATTCATCAATTTATCACTCTTTCTTCTATTTTCAATTTTCTTTCTCTTTTGATCTTTATTTTAAATTAGTTTTTAGAGATTTTCTAAGGATTTTCTCTAATAATTTCCCTTTCTTCTCATTAATCTAATGAAGCTTCAAGGGAGATTCAAAGGTTCTGAATTTGACGAATCAAAGAAGTGAAGAAGAAATAAGATATTGTGGGTTTAATTGATGCTTTTCTTTTCTCTTAATCTTGATAATGATGGTATTTTCAATACCTTGGAATCATTTGTATTTAGGGACTATGAGTAGAAATATATTAGGGATAAAATACTATATTATGGATTTTTTTACATTTTGTCAATTGATGGAGATTTATATATATGTTAATATTTATTGTTAATATGTGTCATGATGCTTAGTATTTATCATTAGAGTTGAAGCTCACTTAGTTACATCTCTAAGATAATTAATTATGTTAAAACATCAATTAATTGTTGGATAACATGACATGAACTTGGGTATGAGTTACCTAATGATAGAAATTTAACTAATGAAAACTAATTTTGGATAAAAGTGATTAATGCATTTCAACAAGAGTAAGTGATGAATTAATTTTAATAGGTTAATTAAACCTTGAGAAAGATAAACTAATATTTTGTTATCCACTTTTACTCTATTATCATCTCATATAACATTGATTATCTTTGATTACTAAATGAAATCCTATTTGAATATTCAACCTTAGTAAATGGAAAATTGTTAGAGATATCTCAATTTACTTTAATGATTAGTTTTACTTAATAAATAAAGTATTTTAGCATGTTTTAATTTATTATCTTGAAAATTGCTTTTAAATCTCTACTTAACATAAATTTGAATGAAGATAATAGCTAACACATCAATCCTTATAGGATCAACATGTTTTGTATTATAATTGTGACCTAAATACTTATTGAAGTGTATTTTATAAGATAAATGATTATAAATATAAAAGTTATTATGGGTTAATTTTGTAACCATAAAATATGCCAATTAAAATCTAAATATTCATGAAAGTTATTTATAATCCTATATATTAATACATCAAATCATATTTAGATTCAATCGTCTAAGTTATTACCTAAATATAAGAAAATCATACAGAAAATGGTTAGTTTAATTATACACATTAAGATCACGTATTGATTTTGCAATTAATAAAAGAAAATCATGAAAGTAGGTTTTAATTGACACTTGAATTACATTAATCTTTGCATTCCGTATCCCTGAAATATGTTTAGCCATATACATTTAATAAAGTAAAAAAAAAAGAAAGAAGAATTAATCATATAATCCATATATATTAAGAAAAGAGAATAAAGAAAAACTTGGTTATTTAATTAAGTCAATCCAATCTTTATGCCAAACAAGAATTATATGCTTGAATCCTTAAAAGTAAAAGATAAAAAAGTAGAAGAAAGAAAATAAAACAAGAAGCTAGTTATTAACTCTAAAGAAAAGTTTAGATGGTGTTCTAAGAGGTCTTTATGATATAGGTACCAACTCTCTTATTTATAGGCTCCTAAGAAGCTAATAACCTTAAACTTCATAAACAATATCATCTACTCAATACCACATTATCAAGTCATTATCATATTTGTATTCATACACCACATGCACTCAAAATCAATCCTTAAATTTCATAAAAAACCCTAGGAGGATTCAGGCACTTATAATATCTCTTTAGCTCTTAAATAAGCTTGAAAATAATGAGTTTATTCATCAAGAATTTATGGTAAGCTTTATCATTTCTTGTATCATTCCCTTAGATCTTCTTCTAGCTACTCAACTCCATAGGCTCCTTAAGATTTTTAATTAAGTGGAAATATCCTCCTTATATGTTTAAGTTGAATAAAAATCAAAGAAAAAGAGGAAAAGAATCTTGGTATTGGTAAGGGAAATTTCAAAAGGTGATTTTGGAAGAGTTTGATTAATTAACTAAATGAAAAGGTTGTCAACATCCCATTAGCTCATGTTAGATTAATTAACTTAACTATCCAATTTAGCTTATTATACACATGAGTAGCTCTTACCCAATAGTAACTCATATATGTCAACTCTCCTTTTTCCTCAAGCCTTTATTTTATTGTAAATCAATCATTTTCAATCTTATTTTATTTTTATTTATTTATCCATAATTATATCAAATCATTTCATAATTAATTTAATCCTTTATTATTATTTTATTCATACAAATTAAAGCATTATAACTTGTATAATCATTTGTATCATTTAAATATAACTAAATTAAAATTTATTCTATAATGGATAATTTTTATACTTATAGAAATTTATTGAATATTTTTTTTGAAAACTCCAATTTTCTTGCTTAAATACTTTTATATTATTAGTTAAATTAAAATATAAATTTAGAGTCTAAAATTATAAAATATGTGTAGTGTAATTATCAATTAAGTACCATTCATATAATTTAAATGAATAATTTTTCAAGTCTATATAGCATATAGATAGATTTTATTTTATTCAATGCAATGTCTTGTAAATTTTAATTTGTAGCATAATATTCTATAGAATTTTTTTATCATTATATTAAATTTTTAGGTCATACTTTAAGATTTTTCATTCATGTCAATCATTGCTCTTATCAAGTTCTTACCTAAGTTATAGTTGAAAACTTATTAGTTACCTTCTATAATCATAATCATAATCATACTTGTTAAATCTATAAATTATAAAAATTTCATAAACTTCATATTATTTTTCTATCGTTCATCAATTGAGGAGCCTAAATTTACGCTCCTCGATGTTTGCATGTCACATTTAAGTGTTCCAATACCTTCTTCTCAATTCTCTAAGGGATCCTGATGCAAAATATTATCTAAGTTCATATAGAAATCATTCATTTACATATGATATCTCATAAATATATGAGCTAGAAAATATGAATAGCTAGAATAAATATTCATTCTTCTTACATAAATTCTTAAAACTCCATAATCACCTTAAGTATGTTAAAGGGAATTTTAATAATTTTATTTTATTTATTCTAATTGAATTATCACCAAAATATGGTGTTACAAGTCCTTCCCCTTAAAAAGGATTTCATCCTCAAAATTTCATTAAATAAGGAGGCTAGGATATCAAGTTAACATATCTACTTCTCTTTATTGTGTTGTTTCCCATGCTCTAGTCGTTGCATCGAGAGACCTTAACTAATGGTATTTGCTTATTTCATAAGCCTTTGATAAGTTTTAACCAATGTCATTGTCTTAGATTCAACTCATTCTATGTGCATACATACTTTAAGTTGAAGAAGAATGAAAGAAAAAGAGGAAAAGAATTTTGGTTTTAGTAAGAGAAATTTCAAGAGGTGATTTTATAAGAGTTTAACCTAATTTTTTTTATTTTTCATACCATTTTTCTCTCCATCACTTCTCCATATTTATAAGCTCATGGAGAATTAATTAAGAGTTTGATTAATTAACTAAGCGAAAGGTTGTCAACATCTTATTCGCTTATGTTAAATTAATTAACTTAATCATCCAATTTAGTTTCTAATACGCATGAGTGGCCCTTACCCAATGGTAACTTATATATGTCAACTCTGCCCTTTTCCTCAACCCCTTATTTTGTTGTAAATCAATCCCTTTCAGTTGTATTTCATTTTCTTTTATTTATTTATTTATCCATAATTATATCAAGTCATTTCATAATTAATTCAACCCTTTATTTTTATTTCATTTATATAAATTAATGGATTACAACTTGTATAATTATTTGTATCATTTAAATGTAGTTAAATTAAATTTTATTCTATCATGGATAATTTATCATAGTCATAAAAATTTATTGCAAAATTTTTCTAAACAATCTAATTTGCGTACACAAAATAATTTTTTATTATTAATTCAATTAAAATATATATTTAGAGTTTAAAATTCTAAAATGCATGTAGCATAATTATCTTAAATTTCTAATATTTATAATTATTAATTAAGAACTACTCATATAATTTATATGAATAATTTTTTGGATCTACATAGCATACATAGATTTTATATATTCAATATAATACCTTATAAATGTTAATTTGTATGGTAATCTTCTACATAATTTTTATCACTAGATTAAATTTTAGGCCATATTTTAAGAAACATACTCATTAAATCCATAAATTATAGAAATTTCATAAACTTCACATTATTTTTCTATCATTCATCAATCGAAGAGCCTAAATTTATGTTGCTCAATATTTGCATGTCATATGTAAGTGTTCCAATACATTCTTCTAAATCTTCTAATGGATCTTGATGCAAAATATTATCTAATTTCATGTAAAAATCATCCATATACATGTGACATCTCATAAATATGAATGCGAAAATATGAATAGCTAAGATAAATATCATTCTTCTTATAGAAATTGCTAGAACTCTATAAGCATCTTAAGTGCTTCCTAATGTTAAGTAGGATTTCGATAATTTAATTCTAATTATTCTAATTGAATTATCACCAAAATATGGTGTTACATGTATGATGACTTCCAAGTTTTCATTTTCTAATTTTAGGTCTTGAATTTACTTCAACTATTCATGCCACTTAAAGGCAATGAAAGCATAATTTTTTTAAAGTACCAAGGACAAAATTAATCATTGAAATGCATAAAGATGGTTGGGAATTGAGTTAAACAAGTGTAGGCATTAGACATTTTGCTCATTAAATAGGCATTGACCCCTTTGAGGAGAACTTAGAGGTACCTCATATATTGTTTAAACTAGATTTTTATTTTAATATTTTTCATGAATTTTATTTCAATTTTCATTTCAATATGATTTTCACTTTGTTTATTTTTAGATTTAGCTTTCTTTTTTATTTGTATTAATTCTATGCTTATATTATTGAAAGGTAGTGAAAAATGTAAAAGAATTTTTTAAGGGTGCATGCTTTTAATTTGCTACTTTTTTCATGTTCTAATTTGATATTTGTAATTATTTGTCCAACAATTTGATTCATATTTCATTTAGATGCATGAATAAGGTTGTATAAATCATGCATTAAATGAATATTCTAAGTTGTATTTGAATGAAATGCAAGTTTTTATCTATTTTAAACTAAACTAATTTTATTTTATGTTTATGTTTAAATTAATTTGAATTTGAAAAATTTTAAATATCAATAATAAATGAGATTTTTTGTTAATAAAATGAATTTTCTATTAGAAAATAATACTTTTCAGTTAAAATTTAAATTTCATTTTAGACTTTTTGTTAATTTAAGATTTTCATTTAAAATTTGAATATAATTTAAGATTTTTTATTAGTAAATCTTCTTTCTTATGACCAATTTGAATTAGAATTTCATTTAATATTTAAGTTTGACTTGGATTTTTTATTAACATTTAAATTTTGGCTAGATTTTTTGCTAATAAGTCAAACTTGAACTTTGATTTCATAATCTAATTAAAGATTTGGAATTTAAAATTAACATTGCAATCTAATTCATTTTGAATTTAAATCTCAAATAAGATTATGTAATTTACTTTTAAGTTGGAATTTTGAATGATGTAATCCATAATTTGAGATTTGAATTAATGATTTGAATCTAAAACTTGAATTTGAGATCATTTAACAAAATTTTGATCTTAACTTGAAATTTATATTTTAAACTCAAATAGGATAAAAGATCAAATTTGACCAGATGATTAATTTATATTTTGAATTGCATATTGCATGATCCTTTTTGAATCCAAATTAGATTTTTTCCTTAGAATGTGAATTGCATGTTCTTGTTAATTCTTGGATGGATTTATTTTGTTTGATTTATTTTACCTATTTTTCTTGACTTTTAAAGATGTAAACCATAGGTATCCTTGGTTGAGACTATGATATTTTTATTTATAGCATTTCTTTTCTTTCTTGGGATGTAAGTTATAAGTTTATTAGGCTTGCGATGATTACATTTATGGTAGGTTTAGTATGCATATTTGAGGCTAAATTATGTTTAATGTTTGCATTTATAGTATTATTTTATTTAATCATTATATGTTTTGTGTTTTAATGCTTTAGTAGAGATTCTCTATAACCTTAAATGTTTTAAGAGGAATTTAGGATGTTAATTATATTTTAAGATCAAGGGAGAACATTGGAGTTCAAGTAACTTAAAAAGAAAAGAATTTAAAATGGTCTATTTTGGCATAGAATAAGCTAGCACATGCATCACAACTTGACACTAAAGACCACTAGAATGAGTTGATACTAGATAAGCTTTATTGGAAAGAGTTAACACTCAAAACACACTATCTCAACTTAAGACTCTTATCATGACTTGTGACATTTCTCTAAAAGGTTTAACTAGCATTGATGTTATGGATCAAGTGGATCATTTTCATGAAACCATCAGAGTGATCACTTCAAAATTGTGACCATTCATGGATCCATCTTATTCTTGAAGCAACCCTTTAAAAGGTTCACTCTTCACTCTAGGTGGATCCATGGTGCTAGCCATTACAAGTTCACTCTTGGTTATAGCCTAAAAGTGCACCCACATTATCATAACTACTTAGAATTTTATAAATTAATATATCAAGCCATATCCAAATTCAAATTTCTAATTAATTACCTAAATATCAAAAAAGATCATACAAAAGAGTAACTAATTCAATTATAAGCATTAAAATCATGTATCAATCTTGTAATTAATAAAAGAAAATCATAAAATCAAATTAAAGCAATTTATGAATCATGTTAATTTTCAATATCACAAGTCTCTTAAAGAGATTGAGTTAGACATGATAAATAAAGAAAACAAACAAGAGTTAAAATAGAGATTTCATGATTACTAAGATAAGATAAGAAAGAAAAACTTAATTTGAACAATTGATTATTCAATAATTAAATCCATACTTAATTCTTTGAAAGTAAATAATGAAAGTAAAAACTAAACACAAAAGAAAACAAAGCTAGAAAAAATATGGAAAAATATAAAAATAATGTATGGAGACTGGCCTTTAGCTTAGATATCAAAGTCCCATATATAAAAATTTGACTAGGGTTAGGACTCCAAGATGGATGTTATCCTTCTTGGAGTCCTAAATTCCAAAATGCATAATCTTTATCCTAAAAATATGATCCTCTCCCTTCCATACTCCCCCTCATGTATATGCATGGTTTAGAATGGAGTTCTTCTCCCTTATAACAATATTCAACTTGTAATTTATTAAGCTCTGATTTTACTTCATATCATTGTTTTTCCTAAGGAAAGTAAAGTAATGAAACTTAGCATAAAAACTAAAATTGAATTATTAAATTGCATTTTGCTTACCAATTACACATCATATTATTTATTTTAACTTATTTCTTTTACCAAAATGGTCATCTACATATATTTGCAGACATATCCATACATTGCATCCTTAATAATCAATATAAGTGTTTACCCTTAATTTTCACCTCTCGTTGTATTGTCATTTTCATTTATTCAACTTGATGATGACCTATAATCTTGATTTCATGTTGTATATTGTCACACCTTTCTAAGGTGTGACATGCTCCAGTAAAATAATTAATAATCTCCATCAGATGGAAACCACTAATTACTCTACAAAGGACATGAAATTTTTTTATGTATAATAATTACTACATTATAAATTATGGAAATAATATCCTCATATTACAAATTGCATTTACTGCCTTAAACATCACTTTAGTTGCTTGATAAAATTATTTAGAAATTTTAAATTGGTCCAAATCCTTGCCATCAGAGTAAGTCCTGCTGAACTGGTGCTTTGGGATCTGTGCATTCCAGCCATCAGTTAACCTACATTCATCAAATGACGAACGTTGAGTATTTCACTCAATGGTGCTTAAAACATAACATAAAAATATAATCTTATGCATGTCATATATATTAACAAATCTCGTATTCCAATTACCATATAATCATATAAACTACTTTTTCTGAATATTTCAGATTTATCAACCTTTATCTATTCTCTAATAATACTTAAATCACGTGTACTGTCACACCCAGCCCATACCCAGGCAGACATGCTCCCACGATACAAACAGTGACCCCCGGTTGGAGACCAATGCCTGTACCGTCAGGGATACATCGTAGAGACGTCGTATGGGGACCCATTCTAAGCCTAATGGTGGTTGTGCTGCGGAAACATGTGACAAGCATACATAAACCCGGGATCCATCCCATACATACACTCAAACGTAAACACAATCATTAACAGGCAATCCCAAATCTCATATAATGAAAACCTGTTCTACATA
>CANYBF013376439.1:0-16282 GCA_948192965.1 Dalechampia spathulata
ACAAACATACCCTAAGCAACCTAAACAAACCCTGGATTGCACCTGAATGAACCGGGAATGCCCGTAAAGGCAAAGCAATGAAGAAATAGCCCGGCTCATCCCAATCAATCCGAGAGGCTCAAATTTAGGGTGCGACACATATATTGTCTGATTATCTCACCCCTTTTATACTATTGTTTATTAATCATTTAATATCTCAATAGTTAACAGTTGACATGTTACTATTAATCATCTTATTACTGATTATTTAATCTTAATCAGACTCTAAATATTAATCATGCCTATATTCTGCTAGGAATAGTTACTATCAAATACAAAGTATTAAAGCAGTTAATATCATTAATTATTTAATCAGTATCTAAACTTATTATACTTCTCAGTAATCCTATTTCATAACACTGTCTTATAACCAGTTAACAATTTAAATAGTAACATTACTTAATTATAATTATGTTATTTATACTTAATCACACCCAATATCATTTAATATGACCATATATCACTTCCTTTAATATATTCATATAACATGATATACGTCATAACATCCTCAATATCCACTACTTAAGTATAATCATATATCAATTCTTCACTAAATCAATTCCAGATTATATGTCATTTATCCTTATCTTATTAATTAAGATATCCATTATAATCATACAAGTGTGAACACCTTATAAATCATATGTCTATGAACCCATACTTCACTGTTATCTCTAATTATGTCCTCAATTAAAATCTTATTTAAAGTCATAACATACCACTTAATTATTAATTTATTAAAATTCTTAAAATCACTTAACATACTCAAATAATTGATCATTTAAGTCCACATAAGTATCAAAGACATATACTTCATTCAAATCCCTTTAATATTTGGAAATGCATTCTTAAGTTACCTATATTATAATATTACTTAACCATAATATATCATTCACTTGTTAACTCTATAAAGCCTTTAATAACACTTATCACACTCAATAATCTTTTAGATTATAATTGTCTCAAGCTTCAAAGTATACTTAAGGTCATACTTTATTTTAACCTCAAATTAAGTTAATTTACTTGACCTTAATTAAACCAATTGATACTATTTACTTATGACTTCATTAAACATTCCAATTATACTTAATATACTCATTTTAGTGTCCATTTAAATCCTTAAAATCTTTATGGTCGTATGCTTCCCTTTTTGTGCATTCAACATCTTAAAATCATATCTTAAGTCAAATTTCCATTAATCATGTTATATGCTAATACTCTTTAATTATAAGACTTCTATATCACTTTAGTTCTTAAGTTAAATAATTAATCATACTTAACAGAATCAAATTTCCATAGTTTTTAAATTCCATATACTTAAAAATGAAGATTAAGCCTTAAATCATCATATTAACTAATCTTAAGCTAAATTTCATCATCTTCTATTCTATTAACCTTCTATTTTTAGTAAACCTCTTTAAAATCATGTTTTAAACTTACCAAAAATTAGAAATGTTGCTTAAATGATTCAGCCAAGAGAAAAACCACAAGACATACACACCCACACAACCACTAATCACTTTATTCATGCCCTTTTACATCACTAACCACTTTAAACATCAAATCGTCAACTAAAACTAACATAAAACATTCTACCTAAACCATTAAACACTCATTTAATATGAAAATCAGTAGATCTATAGCTACTTCATACTCACCAAGGCTCACCTTTAGCCAAACAATAAAAAATCTCAACTTAAACTTGATTTTCCCCTTGATTTGCTACGAATTTGAATGAACCTTCTTCTTTTGATTTCCTTTAAGTTAATCTAAAACTTAAATCAACATGCATGTACCTTAGAAGTTAGATCAAGCAAGAATAAGATTAGACATCAACAAAGTTTCAGTTTCCTTTAGAAAAACACATAGATTTCAATGATTTTTTCAACTTACTCTTGAAGATCTTACAATAAAGGTTTTCGGTCACCTCTTTCAATCATATGTTCATCTATTTATCTATTTACATAACATTAATTTATTTATTATTCATTTATGATATCTTACCACTTAATGATATCCTCATGACATCATTAATAAAAAAATTCTAATTATACTTTTCTAATATCTACATATTATTATATACTTTTACTAATACATTATTAATACATAATTACTCATTCTCTAATACATTAGAACCTTAATTATACTTATATGCATCATGCTTACATCATCATTACCCAATTATGACATCATAATTAATTTTTAGATTTATCATATTATCTTTCTGATATTATTTAACTTAAGTTAAAACAATCATCTTAAACATACTTAATTAATCATATCAAGGGTTCTTAACATCAAATCATCAATTAACCATCATTTAGTGTTTCAGTTTAGGGGTTTCGTGAGAATTTTTTATTTCAACTTCAAAGCATGAAACCCTTATCATATCATATAATATCCATCATTAACATAATTTCATTTCAATATCACACTTATAACATATAAATCAAGATATTTCAATTAATTCATGTATGCAAGTGGGTGCTCGATTGAGGATGTGACATCCAACCTATTTATTTTGCAGCCGCCTCTACCGGGAAAACCATTATTGCTTTATTTAGCCTTAGAAGAGGAGTCAGTGGGTGCTATGATAGCTCAAGAGAATGAAGTTGGAGTTGGAACATGCCATTTATTACTTGAGTAAGAAACTGTTGCCAACAGAGTGCAAGTACAACATTATTGAGAAGTTGTGCATGGCTATGGTCTGGGTTACTAGACATTACTTTCAATCACACCAAGTTTAGGTAATCTCCAAGGTTGATCCTATGAAGTACTTGTATGAGGCTCCTTCTATCACACCTTACCCCCTTTATAAGGCATGACATGCTCATGCAATGTGCTTAATAGATTCCACTTTGATGCCAGAATCTACTAAATCTATTATAAGGGATGTTAAAAATCCATTATTGGTCCTTTTTATAAGTTAAAAGTGTTAAGAAGTAACATTAAAATCATTAATCAAATGCAGCGGTATAAGAATTTTGACAGTATTTTCGATGGGGAAATGAGGGAATTTAAAAATTTTATTATCATTAAAATAAAAGGTTTCAAAATGAAGTTTCATAAAATTCAATAAAATTCTTGTATGATTAAATACTTTGTTTGCAATATTGCATTTAAATTTTGGTCATACCACTTTTCATTAACTTAAACAACATATGGTTAAAGCTATTATTTAAAAACATGCATGTGTTAAACCAGACATGATATATACCTATATATAAACAGCATTTGTTATCTCTGGGTATTATCATGGTTGCATACTTACATCGTGTTAAATATAAATATACATAACGTGATAGATATTTAAACAACCCCTTTCAATAGTTTCGGCTTGCCAAGTGCAAACTCATCAAATTTTAGCTTCTATCACTTCACTAATCTACTTTCAATGAAATGAACGCTAAGTATAAACTCAGTGGTGCACAATAAAATAAAATGAAAATAATGATATAAAATGAATATCATTAAAAGCAAGATCAAATACCCTTTTTGCTAAATAAATAGAGATTAGTTAACAAGATACCATTTTAAGAAATAATATGATCGTATATCATAATAAAAACAATATTGCCATATAAAATAACATCTAATAACATATAGAATAAATAAAACCTTATATTAAAAATGGAATCAAAAGATATAATCTTAATTATAATTATATAATTATTATCATTTGTTATATCCTCTATCTCTGTCATAAGTTATAGGAGACCTGTAACCTAGATGGGGGACGGGTCTCAATCCCACCCCAAAGGTGACTAATCTCATCTATATGGACCATAAGTTACAACAATGAATTATTGTAACTCAGATGGGCGATGGGTCTCAATCCCATCCTTATGTGATCTTATACTATAGTGTGCACACCTCTCATTGGGGAGGGACCAAATATCTCAACCTCTTACCTAATGAGGAATATCTCATTATCATCTATCTGTTTCACTATAATATGTCTATTATCGATTATGAATAAATATTCTCTTTTCAAAAACATTTTATCAAATTGAAGTCAAATCAAATAAAATCACAAAGCATCAACTCAAAGTCAATCATTCAATTAAAACACATTTTCATATCAAATAATCCATAAACAATATGTACATCAAATCTGTAATCAATTGTAGAAAATAAATAATTAAATAGTTATTTTAAATAAAATCAATTTTAAAACAAATATATTTTATATTTATTATGCATGCACCTCTAATGGGATTCCCTTTCCACTTCTTTTTATTTTTCTACTTCACTTCTTTTGTCTCCTTCGACTATAATAATAGAATATGGCTGAGCTATCAAAATAACTTTATAACCTAACTTTTCAACTATTGTAAAAACTACAAAGTAACCAGAGTCTAATTCTCACTTCCATTCATCGTATTAAAGTACATCATTACTTAAATCATTCTTAAACACCCTTTTTTATCTTATTTAACTACTTATCCAAATTATAGAATCTTGATAAAATTTTGGTGGAATTCTGTCTGTAATTTGGATATCTTAAAATCACATTTTCAAATCTACAAATCCACCTACAGAAAACATAATTCCCTTCCTCCAAAACATCATTTCCATATCTCCAATTCACACTCCAACACAATTCACAACATATAATATAAAATCTCAAATTAAAACACAATATATAACCATTTACTCCTTTAATATCCTATCCACCTAAAATCTTACACATTATTCATCACATATTATACATTCTCAATCATTAATACATATTTCTATCATCATACATATTCAAAGAAGATGAATGCCATAAAAACCCATAATAGTTGAATATTTTCATCTTTCTTAACATTGGTTTTTCTTGAATTTTATTCACTTTTAACACTTCAATTCATCATTTTTCATTCTAATTCACACTTATACATATTCATTCCACATCAAACCCTTCACTTATAGAGAAATCCTTCTTTGGCCAAATGTATTAGCTTATATTTTCATCAATTCACTTTCTTTCTTTCATGTTTCTTACTAAAATCATTAATTTAAACAAATTTCCTTTCATTAACCATCATTTAATCAAATGAAATTACATTTCCATTAAGAACCCATGCTTGGTCAAATTCTTCCTTCACCATTGAAGTTATTTCACATCATTTTAATTTAATCCAAAGCTTAATTCAAAGTAAACACATGTTATGCTATCGTATTTCATCATTAAATCAACTTAAATCTATCTCAATCAAGAAATCCCCAAAAATCCCTAATCTTTCACTTACTTCCACCAACTTATTCTTCAACTTTCCTAAGGTAAAACTTATACCAAATGATAGAGAATTGAAAATTACTATTTTTTTCTATGAAAATCTTTAAAAATGTTCTTGAAAAATGGTTTAAAAATTACTTTAGAAAGTGATTTTCTTCTTCTTCCTTCCAAAGAATTTTACTTTTTCTCTCCTTTTCTCTCTTATTTCTTACTTAATTTAATAAATATAAGATTTATAATTGAATTAGACATGTGTCCTTGTAAAAACTACCACTATAACCCTTAAATTTATGAGAAATTGCACTTTAGCCCTCAAATTTTTAATTTTACCAAGAAAGTCCCTCCATAAACTTTAAAACATCTTAAATCAATGCTTGAATTTTAATTATTAGCAATTTAGTCGTTAAAATTAGACTTTCCAAGATTACCCTTATCAATTTTCCAAAATTCCTAACTTACCCTTAAACAATTCCATTAATACCATTTATGTCCTTGTGGATAACTTTAACTATATTTCAATCCTAAACACTTCCTATTACCATAATAGACTTCCCCATTCTACTCCAATCATGATTATATAGCTTAAATCATTTAAAACAGTTTATACGATTGAAAATCGTACAGTTCCCGAGGAGGTCACCCATCCTCCTCTTTCAAGTTCATTTAATTTTAATATTTTTAATTTATATATTTAACTTAGTTTCTATCTCAAATAACATTCTATCCTACCATACTCCTTAACTCGAATACACTCTATTTAGTCTCTACAATTAACTTGATTATGCTTATGTAACTTAATATAGACTTAAGTTTATTTTTCCTCAAAATTACATCTTATGCCATTAGTACATTACTTAGAACTTATACACACATTCTACTAACTCCTATCTATGAGTGTAATACTTTGTTAGTAGGGAAGCTTTCCAAGTGCCTGATCCTATTATTAGAATTTGATATTCAATACATCATTAAGAAGGTGATCAGAGGCCAATCAATTATTGAATTCCTAGCATCCAAGCTAATGGATGACTCTAAAACCTTTAAATTAGACTTCCTAAATGAGCACTTAGGGGCAGTTGATGTCCAAAAATGATAGTTGCACTTCAATGATGCAGTCAAAAGATGAGGTTTAGGTATAGGATTTATGTTAATGACTTTTAAACGTGAACTTATCCTACTCTCAAAGCGGCTAAGCTTCCAAATCACCATAACATGCTTGAGTATGAAGCATGTTTGTTTAGGCTCAAAGGATTACTGATGATTAGTGCCCAAGATATAGAGGTGTTTACTGATTTGATGCTTGTCATTCACTAGTCCATGATATAGTAGGATGTTAAAGAAGAAAGGCTCAAGCCTTATGTTGAATACATGAAGCTCATGATTTATAATTTTAGCTCTTGTAAGTTTATCCATACTCTATGTGATGAGAATTAAATAGCGGATGCCTTGGCCATACTGGCTTCAATATATGAATGACTGTAATATCAAGTTTAGCCTATGTTCATTAAGCAGTCAAGGATTCCTTGCTATAAGGGATAATAGATTATGGTGCTAGACCAGCAAGAATAGACTCCATGGTATGCTGATATCATGAACTTTTGAAGAGTCGGTGCTTATCCAGAGGAGGCCAACAAAATTGATGAGCTAGCTTTATATGGGCTAGTAGCCAACTTTACCTAGGATCAAGGTATTCTCTATAGAAGAATGATTGATGGTCTACAACTTTAGTGCATATCAAGGAAGGACATCAAAACATTCATGTAGATGATACACGCTAGTGTATACAGGTCCTACATTAATGGATTTGCTCTATATAAAAGATCTTACGCTAAGAGTATTTCTAGCTTACCATGGAGACAGACTGTGTACAATTTATGCAGTGATGTGATAGCGCTAGATTCATGGAGATCTGAGTCACATATCGTCGGTTTAATTTTACAATACCATGGCCTTTCTCAACTTGAGGAATCAATATTATGGGTGAGATTCATCCTAATGCTTCTAATGGGCATCGATACATATTAGTGGTCGTCAACTACTTCTCTAAGTGGGTGGAGACAGAATCCTATAGTAAATTAGGGGTAAAACATGCAGTTAAGTTTATAAAGAAGAATCTCACATACCGATATGGGGTACTATCTCACTTGGTATTAGATAATGGAGTGTAGTTCCAAGGCCAAGCATTTGACTTGTTAGAGAAATATGGGATCAAGCATGATTGATCTTCTCCATATCGCCCTCCAGCTAATGGGGCAGTCGAGGCAGCCAACAAGATGATCAAGCGGATCTTGGCAAAGATAATGCAGACTTTTGTGATTGGTATGAGTAATTACCATTGACTTTATGGGGTTATAGAACCACTACAAGGAGTCCTACGGATGCTACCCCTTATTCTCTAGTTTGTCGCATAGAAGTCATATTACTAATCAAAATGGACGTGAAGTCACTTTAGATTATTCTTGAAGCTTAATTACCAAAGCTTAAGTGGAAGCGGGCCAAATATGACGAGATGGTTGTTATCAATGAGAAGTAGCTCAAGGCTCTCCATCATTTATAGCTTTATAAGAAATGCATAGTGAATGCATTCAATAAGAAGGTTAAGCCTATTGCTATACGAGAAGCTGATCTAGTTTTAAAGTAGGTCAAATCAGTTATCCACAATCTACATGGAAAGTTTATACCTAACTAGGAAGGTCCATTCCTAGTTAAGAAGATGCTGTCTAAATGCGTTGTGCACATCTTAGACTTAGAGGGTAACGAGTTTTCCGAACCTATCAACCTTGACTGACTGAAGAAGTATTTTATAGAAAGAAAAGCAAAATAAAAATAAAAGTTTGGTAAACTAAAAATCTGTATAAGTGGGTCATGTAAAAGTTAAGACATAAAAAAAATGTTTAAATGGCTCATGCAAAAGTTAAAGTTCTTGAAAGCAAAAGGAGAGCGTTAAAATAATTGATCAAAAAATCTTGCACATGACTGGTCAATGACGAGGTTAAGTCTGATGCATATTAGGGAACTTTAGTATCGATTTTAACATTTTTCATGCAAATGTTGTAATCTCATTAATGCAAATGGAATGCATGTTCATAAACTTAGCCATGAGTAATACTAATTTCAAACACAAAGCACTCTCTTTCTTTGTTGCATATGATGTTGTTGCTTAACAGTTTGTACAGTATAAAATCATATGTATGGGGCAACACCCATAGCTTGTACTCATTATATGTAGTAAATCTAGCTCTAGGGATCTCTACTAGCATGATCTTACAACATGCTATAGGAAGCAAGACAATAGTCATACTCTCTCAAACTTAATCAGCTAAGGAATAGTTTATCTATGACCATACTGACGATAAACTCTTATTGGACTGTAATGAGTGTAGCATCTGAATCTTGATAGCGAAATGCAATCTATGTATGTTCTCATTATCACATGTTGGATGTGCTATCAAGAGCAGGTACACCTAATCTCACTCTCAGAGATAGCTCCTATCCACTTGACCTAGCTGTCAAATGTTAGTATCCTCACCTCACCAAATGTGTAGCCTCTCTGCATATGGCTATAAGGTGCAGGCCTCTATGGATCACCTGATGGTAGTGCCAAGATCCCCAACTTCTCATGAAGCCAAATCTATAAAAAAATATATAACAATAATAATAATAGTAATAGTAATAATAATAATAATAATAATAAAATAAAAATAAATAGAAAGCTAACTGAGTTGAAAACCTTGCAAAAGGTTGCTTGCAATGAGCTAAAAACCTCACAAGAGGTGATTCATGCAAAAATTAAGGTAAAAATACAAATTTTCTAAGTTGAAAACTTGCAAAGGCGGCTTAGAATTCATACCTGTAATAGAAGAAAACTACCGCTAAGGCACCTGAACTATTCTTGCATCACTCTATCCAACTCTAGGTTCGTCTCTACCATTATCATCAAAAAAGGGATCTATCGATGCTCCATCTAGGCTATCAATGGGTCAACAAACATAAAATACATTAACAATCCAAATTCTGCTACCCTTAGCCATGAAAGGGTAGTTACTAGCTTATGGTAGCATAGCTAAAAGATAGCAATAAGAGCTACAAAGCCCTTTATAGTCAAAAAGTGACCTCGTTATTGTAGGGCTTGTTAGTGTATGCTCTAGAGCATCATGTTTTTATTGTAATTTAATATTGAACATTTTATCAACAAAAGACATTATTCATTATTGAGTTTGCTTGAAAGGTTTTTAACTAAATAATGAATTCTAAGATATTAGAACAGTACAAAGGAAATCATAAAGAGTTTACAAAATGAGATTCTTACTTTATACAAATGTTCAACATCTAAATGATCCCTGATCAATATATTAATAAGAATGGAGATTATTAATATGGTTAAGATTAGCACATGTTACACTTCCTTATGGGGTGATTCTCATTCACTATGACATGAGTTGTCTAAAGTAAACATGTGGATGGGTAGCTAGAGACAAGCTCATTAACTTGCCAATGAGATTTCATATGAATAATTGATCTGCCTATGAAATATATCTCACTCATATCAGTAGTGTAAGTATCCTTAAGACTTGAGATAATAAGGTTATCTTGACTATGGATCACTATATTTTGACTCCTATGTTTTATTCTTCCTTAAGAGGCATTCATAGCTTGAAGGATGGATATAGGGTGAAGTAGTTGAAGGTATTTATTTATCAATAAAGGATTCACCACTCTAGTTTAATAGTAGGGGTTTTATCTCATTAATTCATGTAATACTCTTTATTCAAGAATCTCTAGCCAGAGTGGAATGTCTATTAATGAATGAGTTTCATAATGGCATTATGGGAATAAAGATTATGATTACATGAAACATCAAATTTAGGACATGATCTAACATATTTGATCATGTATTAAGTTGATATTAATCCATACTCAAACCTAAATGAGATAATGGTTGGTGAAAGGAGTTTATTGCATGGAATCTGATATCGAAGGGTTGTAATCAAACTAATGACCTCTTGACATTTAGGTAATCATGATGTGTGACTAGACACCACTCTTGATTTATATAAGATATTATTAATTAAAGATTAATACATATTGCCATCATGTCAAGAACCCAAAAGGTCACACACTAAAAGTTAGAGGAATGGTAATGACAAATGGGTGTTGATATGATAATGTTTTATGGTTACAAGATAGCCTAAATTTTTTTTATTAATTTGATAGAGCATGAATAGAGCTTTGATTTGATACCAATATCACATGAATCTGATAAGTATAACTCAAGATACATGTATTTTAAGATGGCATGTGCCATGTGCATGCCATATGCAGGCTTGGACATGATTTGGTCAATATATAAGTTTCACATGACTTATTCATGTGTTATAAGTCAAAAGGAAAGGGCATATATAAATCATGCACATGCAAGTCACATGCTTGAATCATGTGATATGCACATGCATGTGACTTGAGTAACTCAAAAACCTAATTACGTTTTAAATAAGTTATGTGATACAACTTTTAGGGTTACAAATGAAGGAGATTTTGGTTGCTCCTTTCCTCCTCTCTTCTAGCCTCATTTAAAGTTCTTGTGTAGTGATTTGATTACTAACCATTCCTTCTTACTTGTGTAGATAGTTTAGAGATCATCTAGTTTGGGGATTGAAAAGTTTGCTATAACTTTTCAAACAAACAAGAACAAAGGAGATTGGTTAAAAGTAAGTTTACCCGCTCTCTTATCATGAACTCTTCTTTTATGCATGTTCTATGTGTATGATTGCCTAGATCCACTTAATTAATATGTTTTAAAATTTTTAAAACTCATCTTATACTACTAAACAAGTTTTAACAAACCAACAGTTGTATCAGAGAGTTTTGGTGCTGCAATCTATGCATAGAATACATGAAATTTTTGGTTTTTCCTGAACTTTAAGCTTGCATTTTTATGATTTTAAAATGGTTATAGTATAAATTAAAATTTAAAATTTTAACCACATGTTCTTTAATAAATTGAATTAGTTTTTGTAAAAAGAAAACTAAATGTGTATGTGGGATTTTTATGAGATAATAATTAATGTTTGTGCATGCTTCTCATTGAAAGGCCGAATTGGATTTTTGTATTATTCTTGATGTTCTTGCTAGATTGTTGCGTGTTTAATTATTAAGCATGTGATGAATCAATTAGTTAATATGTTAACATTATTATGGAGCATTTGGGATAAACAAAAATATGAATTGGAAGTGTTTTATTCAATCAAAACAAATCATGCGCATAAGATATTCATTGTTATTGTATTCAGTTTTTCATAACAAATTGCTCAAATTATTTTCATTAACTCATGTAATGGAATATAATTTAATATTTTAGACATATTGAAGTTTTTAGAAATAAATTTTATTATTTTTTGAGATTAATAAGTATTTTGCTTGAATTAAAACTTTTAAGTGGAGCAATTTGAGCGTGATAAGGAGTAACTAGTTTTCACTCTTTGAACTTCTGTTTTAATTTATAAATGATATATTAATATTTAAAGTGTGATTAAATAATTGATATATTATTTTTATATGATTATTTAAGTTAATAAGTAATTCATTCAAAAGAATTAAAAATTAGCAAACCTATATGTTTTCAAAAGCAAGCCTAATAATCTGTTTTGAAATTTAAACCAAAAATTGATAAGAGGAGATTATTTATTTATGCATTATGAATGTATGGATGAATGGATGTATGGCATGATGATGATTATGGACTTAGCCAATGTGATTGAGCATATGCATTTTACAAATTTTGGTCAATAGGGCATGCGTGTCCTGCCTTTCCTCATTTCTTTTATACTTCTTTTCTCATCTACTTCCCCCTAAATGTAACTTGGGGTTTCTACTACAAAATTTTGTAATTAGATTACATAGGTTGTAAAAAAGAATAAAAGGAGGCAAATGGAGCAAGGGAATAAGGTATGACCAAACGTGGAACTCCAAGACTAAATTTATAATATAATAGTCTTATTTTCAAATTTTAGAGTTTGTAAAATCATGCATAGCCTAGGTTTGACCTTAGGCATACAGTCCACAATCATCATATTATAAATTTTTATATTGGATGTATGAGATGCATGAGCATGTCATTGCATGCATGGTGCACAATTGCACATACCCGCCTTGTATGTTTTTTTTATAAATGACATAAAAGGAAGTAAATCCCTTAAAAGGAATATAAATCTAAGGCCTTCCATTTTTTAAAATAAGGGTGGAGAGCTTCATGTCATTCAAGTTGTTGGGCATACTCACGTCTGTTTAACATGGGGTGTATCTAAGTTTTTTTTTAAAATGGGTTAGATTTAAATAAAATATTTTATTTATTGGGTATACCCAAAGTAAAATATTTTATAGGCTAGTTTGGGGAATTATGTTATAAGAGTTAACATAAGTATTAAGAGAAGTTGATAACCTAATGACTCAGTAATCATATATTGCTACAATTGACATGAAAGATGTCTACCTATTGACATTAAGTTATAGTTTATTGGGCATACTCAAGATTAGGCTTAGTGGTCATCGGATATTGACCCACTAACAAAAGTAAAGCATGACCTTTTTGGATTAGTAGTTAAGGGGTATTAGTTTGAAATAAAATAGTGGGAGATAAAAGCTAATAAAAGACCTTATTAAGCTTTTAATATACAAGATGTTATTAATGATATACTATTTTTCCTTTTTCTCCAGACTTTTATATAATGTTAAGAAAAGTTGATCTCTATGGCATTCTCGAACAAAAACTAAATGGATCCAACTACATTGACTGGATTTGTTAAATCAAAATTATTTTAAGAGGTGAACAGATAGCCCATGTACTAGATCATGCTTATCCATGACAACTTGTAGCCAACTCTACTGATAAAGTTAGAGAAGCTTATAATAAGTTTAAGCAGGAGGATGAGATGGCTAGTAACATTATGTTGGGTGCTATAAAGAATGATCTCTAGAAGCAGTGCAAGGTTATGAACTCTCATGCCATGGCTGCTTATCTAAGATCGCTTTTTAAAGAAAAAGCATGGACTGAGAGATATGAGCTCTTGAAGGCACTTTTTAGGTGCAAAATGGCAGAAGGGTTATCTGTTGTCCTGCATGGCATCAAGATGCATGGCTACATCCAAAGGTTAGAGAACCTATATTTTTCTTTTAGGCAATAGCTAGCTATAGACCTTATTCTACAATCATCGCCTGATAGTTATGCACAGTTTATTCTTGACTACCATATGAATAAGGTAATGACTCATATTCTTGAGTTGATTAATTTGTTAAAATATGTGTAGGATGCTAACAAGAAAATTTCTAAGGCAACACTAGTTGTCAGTACTTCTAGGCCTACCAATAAGAATGGTAAAGCCAAGAAGAGGGCAAGAAGTCAGCCCTAAAACCTCAAGGTGTTGTCGGTAAGAAAAAGGCTGTAGAAAATTCCCCCCAAGGGTATTTATTTCCATTGCAATAAGGATGGGCATTGGGAAAGAAACTGCAAGGAATACCTAAAGCTAATAAAGAAGAACTATGCTTCTACTTTAGGTATATTTATGATTGAGGTTAACTCTAATGCCATTTTTGATAAGAAGTGTTGGGTATTATTTATTGGTTGTGCATCTCACATTTGTTGTGATTTACAGGGGCTAGTCAATAGAAGGAGTCTAGATAAGAGCAAAGCAAACATTTGAGTTACTAATTAAGCACGAGTTGCTGCATTAGATATAGGAACATATATTTTGCCTTTATCTTCTGGTTTAAACTTAGAACTCAATAATTGTTATTTTATTCCTAGTTTGAATAAAAACCTTATTTCAATATCTTGTCTTGTTGAACAAGGATTTAATTTTTCCATTAATGACATTGGTTGTTCAATGTTTAAGGATGGTATATTTTACTGTTCTAAAAATATTGAGAATGGAATATATATACTGAATAACTCAAACATTATTTGTAGTGTTCAACTAAGAGAATCAAATTTGATACGCTTAATCCACTCTTCCTATAGCATTGTCATCTTAACCATATAAACAACATTTGCATGTCTAAGTTGCACAAACTATGCAACTTGGGTTTATTTGATTATGAATCTTATGAAACATATGAATCTTATTTATTTGGCAAAATGATGAAACCATCTTTTAAAGGAAAAGGTGAAAGAGCTCAAGAAGTATTAGAACTCATGCATTCAAATGTATATGGCCCTATATCTATTCATGCTAGGGGTGGGTATAACTACTACATAACATTCATATATGACTATTCAAGGTATGAATATTTATGCTTAAAGAAGCATAAATCCGAAGCTTTTGAAAGATTTAAAGAATTTAGAAATGAAGTAGAGAAACAATTTAGAAAAGGTATTAAAACTCTTCGATCTGATTAAGGAGGTGAATACTTAAGTCAAGAGTTTCTAGAATATCTCATAAATAATGGGATCTTATCTCAATGGACACCTTGTTATACACCTCAGCATAATGGTATAGCTGAAAGGAGGAATCAAACTTTATTACATATGGTTTGATCCATGATGAGCCTTACAAATACCTAAATCCTTTTAAGGATATGCACTTGAGACTACTATTCATGTTTTGAACTATGTCTTATCTAAGTCTGTTGAGGTTACATCATATGAATTATGGTATATGAAAGTATGGAAATGTCCTACTTTTATGAAGAGGACAATGTTAAACAAGCTTGAGGTAAAGTTTGACAAATGCTATTTTATGAGATATCCTAAGGAAACCATAGGATATTACTTCTATCTTCCTTTGGAATAAAAGGTGATTATTTCAAAGCATGTTATTTTCTTAGAGAAAGAGTTTCTTCTAAAAGGAGATAGTAGGAGTAGAATTGAACTTGATAAAGTTCAGTCTCCACAAGAATAAGTAGAATAGCTAATGGATTCAACTAATGTAGAATCAAAACCTCTTGAAATACAAGTTATCAAACAATCAACTAGAATAAGAACAATACCTGAGAGGTATGGAATCCTTGTTCAAGATTATAAGGAAATCTTATTAGTTGAGAATGATGAGCCAACTAACTACGAAGAAGTTTTAAAGAGTTCAGAATATGACTTACGATTAAAGGCCATGCAATCTGAAATGGATTCCATGTCAGAAAATCAGGTATGAACTTTGGTTGATCCACCTGAGGGGATAAAATGCATTAGCTGTAAGTGGGTTTTCAAGAGGAAAACTAACATGGATGGTAATGTGGTTACCTATAAAGCTCACTTAATGGTAAAAGGTTATCATCAAAAGTTAGGAATTGATTATGATGAGACTTTTTCACCAGTAGCTATGCTTAAATCTATAAGAATCTTACTTGTTATTGCTGCCTATTATGATTATGACATATGGTAAATGGATGTGAAGATAGCTTTCTTAAATGGGAATCTACTTGAGGAGGTGTATATGACATAACCTGATGGTTTAACATCCAGTGATAGCAATAAGGTATGCAAACTTCAAAGATCTATTTATGGATTGAAGCAAGTATCAAGAACCTAGAACATCCATTTTGATAAGGCAATTAAAGAATTTGGTTTTATTCAAAAACATAAATGAGCCATGTGTTTATAAGAAGGATAGTGGGAGTGCGATTGTTTTCCTTGTACTATATGTAGATGACATATTAATCATGGGAAATGATATTTTAGTTTTATAAAGTGTGAAGGTTTGGTTATCCAAACAATTCTCCATGAAAGACCTTGGAGAAGCTACTTATATCTTAGGTATAAGGATCTATAAGGATAGATCAAGGAAGCTTATTTATCTTTCATAATCTACTTACATAGATAAGGTACTGAAGAGTTTTAGTATGGATCTTTCCAAGAAAGGTTATATTCCCATGGTACATAGGAAGTATCTGTGATTCCCCGTCGTCGGAAAATGCGGCGTGCTAGTGGTGTGATAAATGTGCACAATGAAATAACGTGGAGTCACCACCCGACTCATCTAGCTAACTCAATTGAGTAACTAAACAAGTCAGGAAAACCCGAGCCTTCCT
>CANYBF013376462.1:0-14822 GCA_948192965.1 Dalechampia spathulata
TTGAGGTCCTGGAGGTCGTACGGGTGTACCAGAAGGTTGTACGGCCGTACGTTAGCTCGCAGGAATTTAGGTTTGTCAGTAACTTTGGGGTCGTACGGGCGTACCAAATGTGGTACGGCCGTACCGAAGCTCGCAGGAAATTGGGTTTGTCAGGCTTTTTAGGTTGGTACGGGCGTACGGGTATTTGGTACGGCCGTACGCGACTTTTGAGGTCATTTTAAACGGATTAAACCTAGCTTTTTCATTATGTTTCTTTCTCCTTTTCTTTCCTAAAACCGTTCCACACATTTCTAAACACTAGAACTCACCCTATCTTAGTGGTTTTGCGCCGTGAGAGCTTGGATTAGCGCGAGTAGAAGTTCAGAGACTTGGTTAAGTGATAGAAGTAACTTTGGTCAGGTTAGTGCTAGTTTCTCTTGAGATGCTTTCTGTTTCTTTGATTGCTTTTAAGCCAAGTATGGCTTAGTATTTGATGATTGGGGATTGATTTCCCATAATTGCCTATCCTTTGATACTATGAGCTTGTAATATGTTGAGTTTCATGATTCTTGCTTGCGGTTTACTCTCGTATGTTAACATATTCATGACATCTGGGAGTGCGAATGCTTAACAGAGCGAGAGAAAATGAGGAAAGGCATGCTGGATCATATATTACAGGATTCCATACTGGAATCGCATATTATATTCCTCCTACGGGAGTTGAGTCTCGAGACATAGGCATAAAAAAAGGGGCCTACGGGCCAGGATTACAGTTGTCCTCCTTCAGGAGTTGAGTACCGGTACATAGGGATCTAGTATGAGGATACATTGTGCACAATAAGGGAAAAAGGAAAGAGGGAAGTGAGTACAGAACAGGAACAGAAACGGGGCAACATAGCATTGCATCGTATTGCCTGTTATTTGACATGTTTGTTTATGTTTTATGCTTGTGTGATAGCTAGTACCACTGAGTCTTCAACTCAGCGTTTATCAATTGATGAATGCAGGTTCCGAGCCTACAGCTGAAGGCCCAAAGCAGTGATTTCTGACGTCACCGGAGAGGCGGATTCAACAGTGATTTCTGACGTTAGCGGAGAGGTGGATTCAACAGTGAATCCCTGTCTCGAGGTGGTCTGGAGCAGCCGAGCATATGTTCTTTTTGTATCCTTGTATTGTAGCTTGTATATATGCGAGAGGCAGTAATGTATTTGTAGTTGTATGGTGGTTTGTAAGGTTATGGTTCACAGAACCCTTGTATATTAACAAATATACTTTTGTTGTTGACATGTTCATTCAATTGAATGAATGTTGTTATCCAGGGTTATGTTTGGTTCTGTTTACGGTTTTCACCGCCATACTATCGGTTGTCCCCATACGACGTATTTTTGTACAGGTTCAGGTATCCCTTGTAGTGTATGTAATGGTTTCCCATACGGGAGGTCGTTGTGTATGCTACGGGAGCATGTTACTCCAGGTATGGGCTGGGCGTGACATGGTGATACCTCAGAGAGTTGATAAAGGGTGCATGGAGAAAAAATGGAAAGAGCAGAAAGGAATAGGAGACTTTAATAAAGTTATTCTCATCAAAAGCTTTAAAACAATTTTAGAAAAAGGTAGCTTATGATCATGATCAGCCAATTCTGGGAGATACAAGAATGTTCGTGTCCATGCCAAGAAATAACTTGCCTAGTTCAATTGCTCAAAATTTAAAATTTGAAGTAGAAAGACAGAGGGCAATAGATCTATGGTATAAACTCAAACAAAAGCATCCTAGCTTGAATTTTCAAACCAAAACATTTGGACAATGGCTGAGGATCGATGGAGAAATGAAACATTAAATTGTGATTCAAAAAATAAGGCTGGAAGAGGAAGAAGACCCAGAAGAAGACAAAGACCCATAAGAGATAGACGTTCAAGCTATCATGAATGATGCCTACTGAAAGGCAGGTGGCCACGTATCACGAGTTAGATAGAATCTTATCATTTTGAGGATAAGGATCCTGCTATCTGACTATAATTATTTAATTACTATGTGTATGTAATAAATATGTAAAGCTGGCTAAAACAGTTTACTGACATTAGCTGTGATTCCTTTTAGTTTGGTATGTTGTGTCAACAATTTAGATTTCTGATAAAAGTGGGAACCCCATTACCCATTTACAGTCACGAGTCTGATAACTTTATCAAAAGACTGAAAAGAGGCCAAAACACTTTGTTGGCCATTTCAATTGTTTATTTCTACTTTTGAGTTAACAAATAGTACTAGAGACACCAACTCTTGTATTATAAATACTCCTTAACTCATTGAGTTCGGGGAGGAGAAATATATTCATAAGTATCTTTCTAAAAATTCTCTGAGTTCTTATCTATAACTTCCACTATAATTGAAAAATTTATTGATAGTTTGTATCTTCTAGATTTTACCAATCTAAGTGTAGCCAGAAGGAAGCTTGAAACAAAAACTTGCAGAAACAGGAAAAGCAGTATATGATCAACATATTGAATACCACAATAAGCATTATGATTACAAAGAAGCAGAAAGAACCCTAGCACTAATTAACCACATTATTAGATTTCTAAATAATATTCTTAACTCTCGTGTACCTTAATATATTGTTACTAAATAGTCCGTTTTTGAAAAAGTACTTACAGTAAATCCCAAAAGAAGAAGGAAGGGCAACCAGAGTATATAAGAACTTTCAACTTATCAAGATGATTGCTGGTGACGAGCAAGAAGTAGTATAAAGCTTTTGTTGTGGAAGCTTAGTGGACCCAGTCTATTGAAAGGTATATGTCTTTATTTTAAGTATATCTCTATTATGTTTATCTAAGGTATATTGGCTGAAAAATAGAGGTTGAGGACTATTGGTCTAAGAGAAACTAGGTTTCTGTACCACTAGTTACAATGCCACGTACCCCATATATTAATGTTGTGTGATTTGTGAAAACTTCTTATGACAATATAAGTAAGGGCTTGAAAGAAGGTCAGTAACTTGTGAGATATATAAGTGCTTATAGTAATTGTGTTATGTCTGATAATTGTTCTTAGCCTAATTGCTTTCATTTAGATCATGATGCAGGTAAAAATCTAGTAATAAGACTGTTAAATTCTATTATTGATCGTATTACTTCTTTAAGTGCAATTGTACAAACACTTAATCAAAATGTGAATCAGTTTTCTAAACACTTAGAAGAATTGATTTTGAGACAGAATGAATTTGAATAATATTTTCTTAAAAATTGAACACCTTTAAGATTTGTAGCCAGTTCATGTTACTATAATGAATATAAAAAATTCAAAGAAATTAGGAAATCTAGATAACAATCAGAGTAGTAAAATCTTAGATCTTTTAAAATTATTGTATATCATATAAATTCTTACATTTCTAAAATAGTTTTCATAGATGGTTGAGTAGTTTTTAAATTCTCTCTTAGTTAAGCTAACTTAAGTTCAAACTCTTCTTGAATGGTATCAAAGCCTAATGTAGTTAGTTATTATTACATAAGGTTTTATAGATAATTAAGAATTCACCATTAATTTGAACTTTTTTATTTTTAAATATAAAAAAATTAAAAATAAAAATATTTTTGTAGAAAGATAGAAATAAAGGTTTGTAGAGAAATAGTCCGTGTGTTTGTTGATTTTGGATATAGATAAAAAAGATTCCTATTAAATTGATAAATATTTTTAATTTTATTTTAAATTAGGAATTAAGTTTTACAGTAAATTGTCTCATCATATTCATCATATATTATATATATTTATTAATGACGAATGCACATTTATCTCAAATCTCGATTCAGTTACGCTTAGAAACCATTATGGTGAAGAAACGCAGCAACAATGACAGTGACGATGATGAAACCTTCTATTACCGTTACTCATCCGCTTCCACCTCCACGTCTGCTCTAAATCCACCACCTTCAGCCAACTCTGACGAACCAAGAAACCCTAGTTCTAGACCCAAATCCAGTGGTTCAAACACTCTTGCGCCATCAAAGTCAACGCTCTATGTATCGAACCTTGATTACGCTCTGACCAACTCCGACCTCCATACGCTCTTCTCCACCTTCGGCAAGATCGCCCGCGTAACCGTCCTCAAAGACAAGATTTCGCGACAGTCGAAAGGCGTTGCCTTTATTCAATTTGTTTCTAGAGATGACGCCGTTTCAGCTGCTAAACAGATGGACAAGAAAATACTTAACGGCCGCACGCTCTCCGCTTCGATCGCTGCGGATAATGGCCGTGCGGCTGAGTTTATAAAGAAAAGGGTCTATAAAGATAAGAGTCGGTGTTATGAATGCGGTGAAACTGGACATTTATCTTATGAGTGTCCTAAAAATCAGTTGGGGCCCAGAGAAAGGCCGGTGTCTGTGGCGGAGAAGCGTGGCCGGAGAAGCGGCGGCATCGATCATGGTTGGGTGGACGAAGGGGATGCAGGAGAAGGGTTTGAGGAAGAGAATTGGGCATCCGTTGTAGACGGAGCGGCAGGCGAGAGGCTATTGAAGGGAGAGAGGGAGAGGGATGATATGGAGAAGAAGAGAATGAAGAAAGCCAGTTATTTTAGTGATGAGAGTGATGAAGAGGACTGATTTTTTTTATATATATAAAAAAAGCTTTCCGGTTATTTGAGATGTGTTTGATATTTTTTCAGACAGGTTTTGCTTAGGAGTAATTGGTTTCGCTTGGATTTATCATTTTTGGATATTCACAGTCAATCAAAGAGAGAATTCCTGCGGAGGCTAATAGTTGTTTGTGATAATAACTGGTGCTGGTTTTAGCTGGAATATATATATATATATATATATATATATATATATATGTAGGTGGGGGTCGCTGTTTATGTCTGGTGGGAATGGGAGTTTGGTTCAGGCTTAGTTTAGAACGTGCCAATTTTATAAGACGAGGCTGTGTACATAATGAGGTATGGTAGTGACGGTGTGCAGGTTGTTTCTGGAAATCAGTGGTATTTTGAGGGGGATACTGAATTGTGTACAACACCGCTCAGAATACGAGCGCATCCATGGCATTTATTTATGAGTTGCCGCGGATTAAGCTTTGATGAGATAAAGAGGATGGGGGCAGAGACTGTTGAACAAGGTTTCAATGCTTTATCGCTACGTGTTTTGGGGAACTGATGTTGATAAATTTGGACATTTGACTGAGGATCCATGGCAGCGAGCGCATGTTTTAGTACCCCCCCTTTACCCTTGGTTATTCCTTCATCTATTGTTGCAGTTGGGGATTTCGGAGATGACTATGGCCATGTTGGGCTAAAATATTTCAGATGTTGCATTGTCAACTTATGTTGCGTTCGGTGATATATATATATATATATATATATATATAGGTCATGGAAAGTTACTTTCCTACTTCTATGTAACCAGCATTGAACACCATGGTTTTAAACTGGCATATAAAACGCTGACAACTGAGAGTAAATATTTAACAGCTGACAGCTACTTTATTTAGCAAAGAAGGCCAACCTTAGGCATACTCCTGCCTGCAACTATGAATGGAGCTTTTCTTTGTGGATTCAGAGAAGTTTCAAACTTTGTTTGCTATTGCTTGTGCTTGAATCTTGAGTATGAGAAGAATGTCCATCAATGCGCTTCTCTTCTTACAGATTTGTTTAGGGAGCCTGATGGAGTTTTAATGCTGATTCATATTTACGCTTTGTCTTCTAAACGGCAGTGGTGGTCGCTAAGCGACAGTAAATCTTGGCATCAAGTTTTAAATTTCTAATAGGCAATTGATAAAGTGTAGCTCTATTTTGATTAAATTCTTCTAGGAGAGGAAAAGTTGTGAGTAACAGCAATAGGTGGACTCATGGTCATCTTCCTAATTCAAATATAGCAAAAGACCAAGTGCCAGCGCGGAAGTCCGGCAACCAAATCTGTAACACCTTTCGAGGCTTTGGATACAGGTACATTTGCATCTGTAGTTTCTACATTAGAATATATATATATAGAACTTGCTTCCGTTAACTAGTCTCATTAGGTTACAAAGCTCTCTCTCCGGGCTTTGGATCTTTCAAGGAACAATATTATCTGTAGTTTACCATTCGGGTTTGGACCCCTGGGTGTTCTTCATGTTGGCTAAAGCTGTCTGTATTATCAGCTGAATTATCTCTTTTGAACAGCAAAATGCTTTCTTAGGGTTAAGGTTGACCAATTTTTCTTTGTCTAAACCATTGCGGATAGGATGATATTATACCACAAAGGGCAGACCTCACTCTTACCGTGGAAAAACTCTGGAGTACATGTCATGAATTGATCTACCTTGCGACCATCTGGCAGGTCAGATTCCTCTTGGAGCTAGAACTCGTGGACAATCCGCTCCTTGAATCTATCCCACTACAACTTGACAGGATTAATCCCAGTAACACTTTCGTAAGTTGGTCAAATTGGGAGTTTAGATATTTTGAACAACAGTTTAGGTGGAACAATCGCTTCACAGCTCACCCAACTGCACTTCAACTTATCATACAATACTCTGTGGACGGTAAACACCTCAAAGGGTTTTTGCAGTTTGCAAACAGCTACGGGAATCCTCTCTTTTGTGAACCACCATTGTTAAACAATTGCACCATAGCAGTATCACCAGCTGCAGCATTACCAAGATACATTGAAGAAGAAGATGGTGGCATGATAGACGAGGAAGCTTCCAGTTGCTGTTGAAAGTTGCTACTACTGTTGTGGACAACATTGCCAAGAAGTTCAGAATCGTGTAAGCTTTTTATGTGTTACCGGATATGGATAAAATAGACAAACAATTTTAAAATATCATATATGTTAACTTTCTTACTTAACATGACTGACCAATTATTCAAGATTGATGTTAATTAAGTTTAACAAAATAATTCGAAGCTAACATATATGACAGGCGCTTGCATAAACCAGTTGACATTGGATGATCAATTGCTTAAGATGTAAAGCATGTTTCAACAAACATTTGGCGAACTCAATTTGGCCTGATGTGTCATAAAATCTACCAATTATAAGATTTTACAAATGTTTGTGAAAATATTCTCGGAGTCGAAGGTTTTCTTATTTTCTGTTCTTTGAACAATTTGTCTGCAATAACGTGAAATTTTGAAACTTCATATCAAAATACCAGTTGAGCTTGAGTCCCAATCTGAAGTAGTTGTCTTTTTTCATTGCGATGATAGACTATAAGCTCTCCAACTCAGGAGAGTCATTTAAGTTTAATTTAAGGTTTTTACAATAAAGAGCCATTTAAGTTTAATCTAAGGAGCCTTTCATTAGACAATTGAATATTTCTGATTCCAACTTGTCAGGAAGCACACATTTGTTGAACATCAAATGTTGGAGATAAACAAAACAAGAGAATACCTTGTCTTGGTCATATCGTGCTAGGGGAGAACAAGTCACGGTAAGAAACTTCAACTAAACTATTAGTTGGTGAAATTTGGTGCAATCCAACAATCAACCAAGTCCAAACGATCTAACTTGGTTGTGACACCCTCAAAAAGCTCACTGTACAACATGTACCTTACCATTCGTGTGGAAGGTTTAGGATGAAGTTTGTCACAAAATAGTTCAAGGGACAACTTTGAGTACCCATTTGCAGTGCAAGTCTAACCCATCGATTGATATTATCTGAAAAACCATCACCAAGCCAGAAGCATATCTTAAACAAGCTTATGTTTGAAGCCGTCTAAGATTCTATAAACTGATAAACTCCTCTTACAAATTTCTCATCATTGTGTTTGCATTCACAAGTGTGTTCCTGCTGATTCTCTGCTTCTCCAAACATATTGAGCCCATCAAATCAAAGTAGATGATAGAATATTAATTGTTACTAACTCTATGTCAAGAACACCATCTGCCAAGACGTTGATGAAGTCTGTCAGTATTCGAATGCTTCACCATAGCCGATTACGTGAAGCCACAAAACTAGAATCTGCATAATATATATTATACAACCCTAAATTTGTACTCTATACTTCGATTGGAATTCAGAGCAAAACACTATTTTTAATTTTTATATTATTAATTAATAAATATATTTCATGAACAATTAAGTCTAATTAAATATATTTTAAATAATATTAAATCAAATATATTAATTCCATATATATATTTGCTAAAATTATAATAATGTTGTATTTTCTTATATGGATTTATGTATGCATTAATATACTTATCTAATAAAAAGAATATATATTCTTTCCATATATAAATATAAATATGCTTATTTAATAAAAAATATAAATATATAAAAATAAATTTTTTCAAACATCTGTAAATAGTGATGTTATTTGATTGAGATATGTTTTAATATTTGATTTCTTAAGGGTTTATTTAGGATATGTTTATAAATACAAATATAAATGAATGAAACTTCAAACCTTCAATTTATATTTCCATTAGATTTAAAGGCACCAAAGGGAAAAGAAGATGATGGTAAAATACTTATGAAGGCTAAAGGCTCGGTGTAGACTTATTTGGTAGTTCCTACAAAAGTGTTGCTTGAAGCCAAATCATCACGTTGAATACCCTTCCCTTTTATAAAATGTAACATGCTAGCAAGATTTGTTCCAATCTATTCATAACTGGTGAAATTATTCACTAATTTTCAAGAAGGATTATGATTAATGATGGTGAGTTTTCTTGAGAAACTAATCGAGGAAGTTTTCTAACTAGTTGCTTAGGTTTATTACCTTTGTACAAATTAGGATACCTAATTAGCCTAAAACACCCCTCTCATACATGGCCATCCATGTTACAATAATCATGATGCTCGTTCCTTTTATCTTTTACCTTTCCATTATCGATTGTTGGCTTTCTCCTTTATTAATTACCTTTGATGAATTTTTGTGGCTTAGCAAAAAATGTCACATTCTCATGTGGGTGATTCAAAGTCCCACATACTTGCTTACATGTTTCCATTGTTAAAATTATAGAGTACGTTCCACTTTCATTAAGTAAATGATCCATCATTAAGATTTATCCTCTAACTAAGGGTGGGCAGAAATAGGTTAATCGGTCGTGATTTCGGTTAACTGATCAAAATATCAATTTGGTTAACCAACCAAAATATCGATTTAGTTAACCAATCAAAATTTTATGTGGTCAATTTCGATTTGAAAATTTTTTAATTATGGATAATCAGTTTGGTTCGGTTAATTTAAGCCAGTTAACCATATTAATTGAAACTGATAATAATGCAAACTTTCTTCAATCAACAACTCATTTTCTTCAATCCTATCTTTAATTTCAATTAATAATAATGCTTTCTTTGATCGATCTTACATCTAAATCTTGCTCTTGGAAATCGATTTTGGAAGTTGATCGATTTGATCTTCAATCAATAGGTTTGTGTTGAATTATTGGGTTTTTCCTTGTATTTTGATCTTTGTTTATCATGATTCATAAATTTGTTCCATAATCATGATTCCATGCAATAAATTCATTTTATATGTATAGTTTATTTGGATTGTATATGCTGATGTTAATTTATAGTAGAAACAGCTACTAATTGAGATAGATGAAGTGCAATTTATTATTGGTATATTACTATTTCAGGTTACTGAGTTTAGTTCTTAGAATTAGACCCCTTGATAGTACTTTGGCCTGCAAAGGTATTTTCCATATGATATTATTGTATTATTGTTCTTGAGGTAGCTATATTCGAATGATTTAATTGCATAAGCTGTTGCCCAAATACTAGCATTGATTTAATTATCATTCATATGTAGTTGACAGTCCAGTAGAGGAGGTAACTTTAGTATAGTAAAATTATTAGGATCAAGGTTGAAAAGAAAACATGAAATTCAACTATCTCCCTAGAGGGTTTTCAAAATAGAGTTTGTACCTTTATAGAACCCTTTTAGCATGTAATAATAAATAAATATGAAAAGCAAATAGAGCTAGGTTTGAAGTTTGGAAGCAATTTTGAAGATTTTGAAGTTGATGATTGAAAAAAGGTTAAATACAAGCATTGTGAAAATGTATTTCTTTATGATCCAAGAAAAAATGGGACTAGTTCATTGAAATATCATTTAGGTATATATGAGAGTAATCTAGAAAATATGAATGAGTTGAAACAAATGAAATTGAGCTTGTAATCGAGAGCTAATAGGGAAATTGGTCGTTTAACTTCTTAAAAATTTGATCAACTTATTGCTAGAAAAATATTAGCTATATTAATAGTTGAGTGTGAATTAGTCTTGAAATTTGTTGATCATCTAAGTTTTAGAAAGTTCTTATCTTAAAATTTTCCTCAATTTCATATTCCCTATAGAAGAACATTGACAAAGGACATGTATGAGATGTTTTCTAAGAAGATGAAATAGAAGTTGAAGCTTAATCATTCTAGAGTTTTCCTTACCACAGATATATGGACTTCTATTTAGAAAGTGAATTACATGTATGTTACTGTGCATTATATTGACAATCAATGGAACATGTGTAAAAAAATGATTAGCTTTGTTCTAATTACTAGTCATAAGGGGGATGATTTGAGTCAAATGATTAGGGAGTGCTTAAGTGAATGGAAAATAGATAATGTAATGACAATAACTTTGGATAATGCAACTACAAATGATACTACCATGATTAGCTTAAAAAAGAAAATAGTTAAATGGAGTCCAACACTCTTAGGGAGTAAATATATGCATATAAGGTGTGTAGCTCACATTGTCAATTTGATTGTTACAAACATGCTTAAAGATATTTCAGATTCCATTGATAAATTTAAGAGTACGATGAAATATATAAGGGTCTCACTATCTAGGTTGGTTAAGTTTAAAGAATGTGTAGTAAAAGAGAATATTGAATGTAAAGCATTATTAGCTTTAGATTGCACAACTAGATGGAATTCCATATATCTCATGCTATATAGAGCAGAGAAATTTGAATAGGCTTTTGAAAAATATGATGAGGAAAATAGGTCCTATAAGTATGATTTAATGAGAGATGATAAAATTGATGGTAAGTATATGGAAATAGATCGTAGGCTAAATTCAAAGGATTGAGAAAATGTAAGGTGATTTGCAAGTTCTTGAAAAAATTCTACAAGTTAACTTTGAGAGTACCAGGGACCAAATATTACACTAATACCCTTTTCATGAAATTTCAAAAGCGTATTTTTATTGAAGGAACTAGAAAATAGTAATGATGATGTTTATTTATATTACACTTGTTCTTGATCTTAGATACAAATTGGGTTACATAGAGTATGCTTTGATAGAGCTTTATACAAAAGAAGTGGGCTTGTAATTACTGTAAAGTTGAAACTAGCTACTTATGAGTTATTAATAGAATATAAAAATAAGTCAAATCATTCAAATGAGGTTGGAAGTCAAAGGAGTAATTTTAAAAGTACTAATGTGATTGAGAATTCTAAAAAAGGATCAACTAGCTTTATTTAACTGATATAAGAACAAAAAATCTTGTGGAGATAGCAAGTTAGAATTAGATAAATATTTGAATGAGGATTGTGAGGGAATCCTACCTTGGATGTTTTGAGTTAGTGGAAGGTTCATTCTCCTCATTTTCCAATGTTATCTCAAATGGTACGAGATGTGTTAACTATTCCAATTTCTACTATGGCTTTTGAGGCAACATTTAACACTTGTCGTTGAGTACTTGATCCATTCAAGAGTTCATTGACTCCTAAATTAGTTGAGTTGTTAGTATGTTCCTAAGATTGGCTTCGTACCTCATATGATGAAATAAATGTTGAGGAAGATATTGAAGATGTTGAACAACTTAAGAAGGGTAAGATTTTTTTCTTTTACTTGTTCATGTTTCATATTTTATTTATTCTTTCTTTTATAAATCTTAATGAATTATTACATTTATAGCTATGGCAGAAGAAACAATTGAAGCCTTTAAAATGGAATCATCAAATACCATAGATATAAATTAACATTGGTTCCAATGCTTGGTTTCTTAAACTTATTTATTTATGGTTTAATTATTAAAGTGATTTCATGTTTAGATTAGAATTGTTAAACTTATCTAGTTTAGTGTTTCACTTTTTACTTTTGCATTGCTTTTGAATTCGTAATTAAGTAACAGATATGTCATTTTAATTCAAACTTATTATATTTACTTTCCTAATTTATGATCTTCATTGCTACTGGTATGGTAGATCTATTCAATACTCAATGTTGGTTCTAACTTTAAGAACCCTTTTATCATTTTTTATGAATGTTAAATGCATAATTTGAATGATTTTTTTTAATTATTGTATGTGATTTGTATATGTACATGCATTGTATATCCATCATCGTCAATCTCTATGAATTCATCATGTATGAATGATAAGATGTATCTGGGAGAATGCATTCATGCTTTGCACTCTCTCTTTATTCCTTTTTACATCTAATTTCCCTTATATAACATTGTGCACAATTTCTGTGCCGGGTCCTGTATGTATCGGTACTTTTCTCCTATTGGAGGACAATATAAATGTATGGTTTAATGAACCTGTATTTCTTTTCTTATAGGAATATTACTATATGATTCCATTAAGGGAATCTATTTTCTCTATGACCCAGTATGTTCCATTTCATTTTGTATTGTATCGTCACTCATTCTTTTCTTTCCACTTTATAACCACTTTATGAATGCCATGAATATGCTTTTATGCTTGAATGATTTATGACATGATGTATGGTCAATGCTTATATGATCTTATGAAATATTGATCATAGGGTATCATTACTCATTCATTCCTTTAATATCATTTATATTTAAATATAATACATCAATTCAAGACCTTAAATGATGTTATGAAGTATAAAGCACAAATCTGCTACCTCTTTACCCTTATCGAAAGCTTAGGTGGAAGTATGAATTTTGTTATATGAACCTATAACATTTTCATTCCATATTCATTTAATATGATCATTCATATTTTACACTCAACTTTGCACTTTAAAAAGTCAATATCAAGTCATAGCATGTAATGTCATCCCACTTTCATTCATAATGAGCATTCAAATACCATCCTATTCCATAACATTTCACACTTCAATCCATTCACCATAATATACATACCATTATATACCTTTGCATTCAAGACTAATTGCATATATAAACATGTTGTATTAATCTTGTTTTATACCTTTATATGTATATCTTTAGGTATAATTATGAGTTATAAGGCTTAGGTAGGTATACCATTAAGTTTAGATGCCTTAAACACTCACTCCTTACATGTCCTAACCATGCATAATAAGTTAGTATTCATTTGGTCAAATATACTATTCATTTGGTCATTTTTATCATGAATCCTTTCATATTTTACTTCCCATTTTCATGCCTTTTACGGTTCTTATAGGGCAATATATAAACCATGATAAATACTCACAAATAAATCATCATCACATTGGAAAGTAAAATTTCATATAGATAAGTTACCAAAAAATAAGCATTTAGAGTACGTAAAAACTTTATTTACCAAACTTGACCATCTGTGTTTACCATTTTGTACCTTTGTTTCTTTCATGGGGTTTTGTATAACTTAATAACCTTAACTGTCACACCCGCATTTGACACCCTAGGAGTTTTGATATTTTTGTGTATGCTTTCTCGGATGTATGCGTGTATGTATACATATTTTGGTATGATGCATGCATATGTGCTCTGTATTCTGTGATCGTATGTGCGTTGCAATGACGTGTTGAATGTGTATGCATATGTATGGATGAGTGTATGCATGTATTATATGTTTTGTGGGTGTTTCAGGTGGCTGGGGAGTGTATTGGAGTGGTAGGAGGGGAGAATGGAGAGTGGTACGGGCATACGAGGATCCGTACGGTCGTACCGAGCAGGGGAATTCAGGGGTCTAGGGCTCCTAGAGGCCGTACGGGCGTACCAAGGGGTGGTCCAGCTGTACGCGTGCTTGCAGGAATTCAGGTTTATCAGGAGAGTTGTGGACGTATGGGCGTACCGTCCCTCACAGGAAGTTGGGTTTGCCAGGGTTTTTAAGGTGGTACGGGCGTACGGGTGGTGGTACGACTGTACGTGACTTAAATCTACCTTTTTAACAGATAAACATAAGCCTTTTTCCTTATGTTCTTTCACCTTAAACACTTTTAAACATCCCAAAACCTTAGAAAACACTTGTAGAAGGATGTCTAAGCACCGGGATAGTGTAAGAGCGTGGAGTTGAAGCTAAAGCTTATTAGAGACGGGATTACGGGCTTGTGATAGCAATCTTCTTTCTTCAGGTTTATGCTAGATGATTATTATTTATGCTAGCTATCTGTTACTTCTGCTTGTTGAGTGGTTCTACGACCCTGTAAGCCTAGAACTAATGTTCGGGGATTGAATTCCCTATGATTATGTCTGTTCATACCTTTGATGCTTGTGATTCTTGATGATTGGCTTGTCGGATTGTTATATGGCTTGTTCATGTATTATGAATGATGACATAACATATCATTGTGATGGGGAGAAATAAGGGTGGCGGAAATGAGGTACGAGAAGTACCGGGTATGAGAGGTACAGAGTCAAATTACAGGGGTAAGATGCTCCCACTGGTATGAGATATACCAATATAAATTAATATGGTGAAGGGAGTGAGATGCTCCTACAGGTGCAAGAAGTGCCGGTATTAATTGATATGACAATGGAATGAGATGTTCCGGAAAAGAGTGCGAGAGGCACCAAACCGAGGGCGAGTGTCGCACCCTAATTTTGGATTGGCTTGACTCGGATCAAGTCCGGGATGATTTTGGACCATTTCAGGTTGGTCTTGGGCCATTCCGGGTTGATTCAGATCATTCTAGGCCGTTCTGGGCCAATTCTGGCCCATTTTGGGACGTCACACGCCGCATATGTTTCTAGACCCTCGCATATGT
>CANYBF013376494.1:0-16787 GCA_948192965.1 Dalechampia spathulata
AACAATTCATAGCAACACATATACGCACAATTACAAAACCATCATTATACGTTCATACTCATCACATATACATAAGGCAATCCTACCATTCATCTACGCATACGTACACATACATGCATAACTCCTAGGGTCTCTAATGCGGGTGTAACAATAATATTATTTTAAATTATAATATAAAATATGTATAATTCTAATATATATATATATATTATATTATATTATAATAATTTCATTTTATATATAATGTTTTATTATATAATATTACATTATATATATATATATATATATTATAGTTTAAGTTGAGGGGCTATGTGTGCATGCGTTAATGGACAATGTTCATTATTCATGTGGTGGGTGTTGTGTTTTGTTCTTAATGAAATTGGGCAACAAAGGAAACAAACCAAGTGTGTGGTGCATGTATATGTCTATGTATATAGAAAAAAAAAGAAGAGAAAGGAAAGATTGCGAGAGAGAGTCACTTACATGGGAGCTTGGATGGAGATAACAAAAATAGTTAGGAATTTTGACAATTTTGATTGAATGGTAAAAGGAATAAGGGGGAAGGGTTTTTATTTTTATTTTTTGTAGGCTTGGGCTTTTTTAATTAAATCATAAAATTGGTTTATATATAATAAACCATCTTATGGAAGCATTGTTTCTACCATAATTAAATTGATTTTAATTAATTAAAATAATTAAATAAATGAATTTTATATTAATTGATTTAATATTTTTATTAATCAAAAGATATTTAATATTTGGATCATTAATTGATTTAATAGACTTAAATTATAAATTTGGGTCATTAATTAGTTTAATAGGCCCATTTTAAGTTTAGTCTTAATTAATTTAAAATTAAATAAATTAATTATGTATTAATTGATTTAATATTTTCATTAATTAAAGGATATTTAGTATAAATAGACCATTAAAGGATATAATTAAAGGATAAATTATAAATTTAGGTCATTAATTAGTTTAATAGGCCCATTTTAAGTTTAGTCTTAATTAATTTAAAATTAAATAAATTAATTATGTATTAATTGATTTAATATTTTCATTAATTAAAGGATATTTAGTAAATTAGACCATTAATTAATTTAATAGTCTTAATTTTCTAAAAATACATGATAAAGGCAGTCATCACGTTGATTATGGAGGAAGTGCAGGAGATGGGTACTTGATAGTTATCAATATTTGGAACGACGGTTCTACAAGAGGATAAATAGCAAGTGAGGATAATTATCAAGAGACAAACAATCAATCATAAAAAATCACTTTAAAGCAACTTTCTTTCTATGTTTATTTCCTTCAACCTTTGTTTATTTCTCTTTATTTTTAAAGAGCCTCCTTTTTAATTTAATCGAATGTTATTTATATAATACATTCTTGTTTAGCATTATTTTTCTAAGCTTAATTCTCAATTATAAGCAAATCGGAGATCCACAATTTCCCTAGTGGCAATAGTGAATACTACATCTATAGATCTTAGAAAAGTTTTAAACAGGAAAGAGGCTAACAAAAAAGATAAGGTTCCCCTTAGAACTTTACTTAGGCCTCGATGGATGCCAAAGAATGTTGGTTAAAGAGTTGAAGATAAGATTAAGTGATTAGAAAGCTAGCTAAGGGATCTCATGTTAGAGGTAGAAAGGAAGAGGGTACACACTAAGATTTACAGAAAGAGGTCGGAACCAATGATGAGAGAGTACAAGAACTACAGAAGAATTGAGTCAAGATTTCAGGGGAACCAACCCAGGTTTGTAATTCCGTTATACCTAAGGGAGCAATGACAACTTCTTCATCGTAAGAATTTTCCCCAACCTTTAACTTACACGCAAAAAAGGAGACTACAAAGGAAGAACCTAGTTGAGAAATACAAGACTATAAGAATTTATAAAATGGTAAAAAGCAAGGAGCAATAATGGGAAGCCAAAGGGAAATGACTGATGAACTTAGGGCAAAAGGGGAAATAAGAAAAAGAAGTCAAACATAAAGTGACGTTTGGTAGGAAGTCGATAGAGGATTATATAGAGTCGAGTGGGAGCAGTGAAAATATAAGAGACACATTTGTGGTAGGTAACATTTCTATTCCTTTTAGTTATGCCACTTCTTTTTTATTATTACTAGCACATTTTCAAAAGCAAAAATAAAATAGTGTAGAAGTAGAAGGGAAAGTGGAGGAAGCCATGCAAAATGAGAAAATATACACACCTAGGATGACGGGAGCTAGTACAATTTTGACTTTTAATACAGTCAGTGGGGTCACCATTCAAGCTAGAGGTCTTAGAGAGCCTAAGCAGGTGATGCTGGAGAAAACATCAGAGAAAATGATGAGATACATTAAGCCATTGTACATTCAAGCACATCTCAATGGTAGAACAGTTTCCAGAATCTTGGTTGACAATGGATCGGTTGTCAATATAATGCCTTCAAGGATGCTTCAAACCTTAGGAAAATTTGTTGAGGATCTCATTTTAACTGATATTTTTGTTTCTCCTTTCACGAGAGAGCTAACCATCCTCACTTCATCAATTTCTCTTATTTTGGAAGGGAGATGATATGGAAGTAATCTAGGCAGGCAATAAGCCTTTTGGTGCTCAGGTAGATGTGGCTAAAGCAGTATATTATGATGTTGATCTAGGTCTTATCAAATTTGTAGGATAAAATAAAAGGGGAAATCTTAAGTCAATAGTAGCAATAGGCACTAGTAGCAAGTTACAGAAGGCTACAGTTACAATAAAATCAATTGAGATCGTGCTATATAAAAGGCTACCTCTAAGGGTGACTATGGAGGAAATCCATGATTGATTGTACTGTTGAAGAAAGGGCAATTGTTGCTACTGCCATTTTGAAAGCAGTATTATAGAACATGGAGGAAGAGGTCTTTAATAAGGAGATAGATGTCTATGGTACTAAAGCTATCTTAGAAGAGGAGCTGCTTGAAGATGTAGATGAATTATAGTGGGAAGATCTTAAAGTGGAGCCATCTAAGCTAGAGGAAGTGAGAGTTGGGATGTAGGATCCCCTTGAGGAAGTTAACCTTAGGATATTTCACAAAAGAAAAATAACTTATATGAATAGTAGCCTAAATCCAAAATTGAAGGCAGGGATAATAAAGCTCGTGCATGAGTTTAAGGATTGCTTTGCATAGGATTACAAAGATATATCTGGTTTAAGCCATGATCTGGTGGAGCATCGCCTACTGATCAAAATTAGTTTCAAACTTATCCATTAAGCACTAAGAAGAATGTATAAGGAAATTGAAACAAAGATCAAAGAAGAAATAGAATGGTTGCGAAAAGCAGGATTCATTAGGAAGGCCAAGGATGTAGAGTGGTTAGCCAATGTATTTCTTGTTGTAAAAAAGAATGGCAAATTAAGAGTATGTGTGTATTTTCATGATTTGAATGCTGCCACTCCTAAAGACATTTATGTCATGCTAATTAGTGATATGTTAATTGATGCTACTACTAATCATGAAATATTAAATTTTTTGGATTAATTTATTGGTTACAACCAAGTGTCCATTGCTGAGTGTGAAATTTCAAAGACTACCTTTAGATGTCTAGGGGCAGTAGGCACTTATGAGTGGCTGGTGATGCCCTTTATCCTTAAAAATGTTTAGACCACATATTAAAGGGTTATGAATTTAATTTTTCATGACTTAATTGATAAAACAATAAAAGTTTATATTGATGACATTGTGGTTAAGTTAAAAATGGAGAAGGAACACATAGGCCATTTGAGAAATGGATTTGAAAGATTGAAGAAATACAAGTTAAAGCAAAATCGGCTTAAGTGTGCTTTTGGGGTAAAAGCTAGGAATTTTTTAGGATTCTTGGTACATTAAAGAGGAATTGAGATTGATTATAATAATGCAAAGGCCATTATGGGGGCAGCTCCCCAAGCAATAAAAAGGAATTACAGTAATTCTTGAGGAAAGTTAATTACCTAAGAAGATTCATTTTAAATTGGTAGGGAAGGTGAAGGAATTTTCCAACTTGTTAAAATTGAAGAAAGAAGATGAGTTCCTATGAGAAGAATGTCATTAAGCCACATTCAAAAAGATCAAGGAGTATTTGAGTAAGCTTCCTGTCTTAATGCCTCTTAGGGATGGCTATCCTTTGAAGCTTTATATTTCTGCAACTTACAACTCTGTAGGATGTCTACTAGCGTAAAATAACTCTATAAGACATAAGCAGGCAGTCTATTATTTAAGTAGAGTGATTAACAATATAGAGACTAAGTACACATCTATATAGAAGTTATGTTTGGCTTTTTATTTTGACTGCATAAAGTTAAGACACTATATGATCAGAGCTAAGGTGTATATAGTGTCACAAACAAATTTGATCAAGTACATGTTGTTCAGACCAATAATTACAGGAAGAATTGGGAAATGGGCATTAGCATTAGCTGAGTTTACACTGGCTTACCTTCCTTAAAATGTAGTAAAGGGTTAGGCCTTAACAGACTTTTTGGCCAATCATCCATGTGTAGAGGTTAAAAGGGAGAAACAACATGATTTAGGTGTTTTTCACTTAGAAAAAGTGCCTTGGAACTTGAAGTTTGATGGCTCGTGTACTGAGAAAGCAGCTAAAGCAAATGTGGTCATCATTTCCCTAAGTGGAATCAAGACCACAATGTCTTTTAATCTAAACTTCAATTGCACCAATAATCAAGCCAAATATGAGGCATTTATTATAGGCCTACAGATATTAAAAGAACTAGGAGCAGAGGAAGTGAATATCATAGGAGACTCAAAGTTAGTATTGAGATAATTTACTAGCAAGTACAAGTGTAACAGCATTTTGCCGGCTCCTTATTTTACAGCTGTAATATAATTGCTAGAGGAGTTTAAGGAAGTCTCTTTTAACCATGTGCCAAGACAATAAAACTGGGAAGCTAATGAGTTGGCACATGTGGTAGCTAGGTTAGACATGTTTGAGGAGTTGGTGTAGTTCATGGTTCTAATAACTAAGAGAAATCATCTTTCGATTTAGGAGAGGGGAATTTTATTGGAAAGCTTTAACACAGACACATAAAATATAAAAGACTGGAGAGATGTGTTAAAGAGTTCTTTATGTTGCCCCAATGTGAAAGTTTCTTATATTGTAAGGGTTTGAGCTTTACAGTATGTGATAATTGAAGAGGATTTCTTTAGGAAGGGTTTTGATGGATTGCTCCTCAGGTGCTTGAGCTTCCCTGATGCCTTTGAGGTGATGAAGCAAGTTCATGAAGGAGTATGTGGAGCACACCAATCTGGTATTAACATGAGGTGGTTAATACGGAGACATAACTACTACTGGCCATCCATACTAGAAGACTATATTAATTATGCTAAAGGATGTCAATAGTGCTAAAAGTATGGTAGTGTATAGAGGGTTCTTGCTATAGAGTTGTATCTAATTATTAACCCTTGGCCTTTTAAAGGTTGGGCAATTGACTTACCTGGGAGCTTGCATAGAGATAACAAAAGCAGTTAAGGATTTTGACAATTTTGACTAAATGGTAAAAGGAATAAGGGGAAGGGTTTTTATTTTTATTGTTTCTGGGCTTGGGCTTTTTTAATTAAATTGTAAGATTGGTGTATATATAATAAACCATCTTACAGGTTTAGATTGACTAATTGCAGATCCATTGATGATGTGGATCATTTTGAAAGAGGAGATTGCTCGCTTAGAGGAACAGTCAATAGCTAACTTAGCAAAAGGGGAACTGGTCAACAGCAATATGAGCAGCTCAAGTAGAAGGTAGATACTGATGAACATAACCTCATTGCCTTCTTACCAAAAGTTCAACAATAAGTGGTTCATGTGAAGAAATTAGAGCAAGACAGAGCTCCTTTATGCTAACTGACCTTAGGCTAGCAGTCGGCCTTTACATAATCTAGAACTATTCTTTTCAATACTTTCCCAAATAGAGGGATAGTATTTTTTTCAAGTACGTACCATTGATATGGCGCTTATATATTTCCCCTTGTAAGCTATCCAACCAGTAGGCATTTCCCCTTAGCACTTGATGGATTCTAAAAAGACCCTCCCAATTAGTAGACCATTTCCTTAATTCAAGATCCTTGCTTCCTATAGGTAAGATCATCTTCCATATTAACTCCCTTTCCTCAAAGGTTTTCTTCTTCACTTTCTTATTATATGCCCTTGAAACCTTTTACTTTTAGATTATCATTTGATTCAAAGCTCACATGCACATCTCATTCAAATCTTCTAACTCCATTGACATTACCTCTGTATATAGATATGATGATAACTCATATTATCTTGCCACTCTCAAAGATGGCACAACAACCTCCATTGGAAGAACAACATCATGCTCATAAGTAAGTGCAAATGGAGTGATACCTGTAGCTTCTCTCTTTGACATTATATATGCTTATAGAGTCTCTGATAGAATTCTATGTTAATCCCTAAGGTTATCTTCTAACATCTTCTCTAAAATATTAATCAAAACCTCATAGAGCTAGAAGGGCGGTATTGCTCAGGAGTGTTAGAATGAGTTTTCTAATAGGCAGTATCAAAGTCGAAATACTTCACTTTTGACTTCATAAATTTACCATCTTCCTGTAAAAGTAGAACCAAAAGTTAAGTTTAAATTGACATTTTTAATACCATTTAAAAGTATGAATCATTATTTAGAAAATTATTGAAAGTATTCAAAAAGAGGTTAAGGGAAAAAAAACATTGGGCACCAAGATAATATTATATAATATACATATTATAGTAAAATAATATATGATTATAGATGTATATAATATTGTTTTAAATTATAATATAAAATATATGTATGATTCTAATATATATATATAATATAATATAATATTAATTTCATTTTATATATAATATTTTATTATATAATATTGCATTATATATATATATATATATATATATATATATTATAGTTTAAGTTGAGGTTGTGTGTGTGCGTGTGTTAATGGACAATGTCTATTATTCATGTGGTGAGTGTCTATTATTCATGTGGTGAGTGGCGTGTTTTGTTCTCAATGAAATTGAGCAATAAAGGAATCAAACCAAGTGTGTGGTGCATGCATATACTTATGTATGTAGAAAAAAAAAGGGAAAGGAAAGATTGCGAGAGAGAGCCACCTATGTGATGGCTTGAACTAAATGGTAAAAGGAACAAGAGGGAAGGATTTTTATTTTTATTTTTTCTATGCTTGAATTTTTTAAATTAAATTATAAGATTAGTTTATATATAATAAACCATTTTAGGGGCATTGTTTTTATCATAATTAAATTACTTTTAATTAATTAACATAATTAAATAAATTAATTTTATAATAATTTATTTAATATTTTCATTAAGTAAAAATATTTAATATTTGAACTATTAATTGATTTAATAGACTTAAATTATAAATTTAGATCATTAATTAATTTAATAGACCTAATTTAAGTTTAATCTTAATTAATTTAAAATTAAATAAATAAATTATGTATTAATTTATTTAATATTTTTATTAATTAAAAAATATTAGTAAATTAGACTTAATTTTCTAAAAATACGTGATAAAAGATAGTTTATTTTTCTAAAGCAATTTTCTTTCTACTTTATTTCTCTTTATTTTTAGACATTTGTTTTAATTTAATCATCTTTATTTTTATAATATGTTCTTATTTAACATTATTTTTCTAAGCTTAATTCTCAATTACAAGCAAATCGAAAATCCATAATTATTTTGATGAAAAAGTTAAAAGGCACACATAATTTGAAAATATTTTAATTCTTTAACATGCTCACAACATAAAAAATCAAAAATAAACATATATTTACTATTTTAATTTATAAAAAAAATTCAATTTATAAAAAAGTTAACTTCAATTTGAGACTTGCTATAGATTTAACCTAAACATTTATAAAACTTCAAAAATCACCTAATATTATTATAAATAATTATCCCTTTCAATAGGTTAGCAATTGGCCCAAACATCTCACTTAAATGGAAATAAGTAAACAAATGCTAATATTTCTCTTATCAAAATTTTGTAAATTATCTTTATTACTTATATTTGATGATATAATGTTTTCATTAAAAATTTTAAAATTATATTAAGGAACAAAATATCTGTTCATAATTAACTATTAAATACTAAGAAATGAAATTATCAATAGAAAAAAGAAACCGACACTATATTATTTGAAATGAAGTATAAATATATCATCAGTAAAACGACTATATATCTATTACACTTGAAATTTGTCAACAATAAATCTAAAAGATCTACAAAGATTCAACTTTGATACTCGAAAACACAACACAGATCATAGTTTATTTATGTTGGGATGAGTTGGTGAAAATCATAATCAAGTACTGATGAGGATAATACAATCTTCACCATAAAATTCTTAAAACCAAACAAATAACAATACCACACTGAGATATAATTCTCAGATTATGAGAGTGATTGGAATTCACCAAATGAATGAGGACCCTTTAAAGAAAAAGAAGAAAACCAATACGGGAGGAGACGGAGAGAATGGTGAGAGGATTTTGGTTGAGAACCTATGTCAAAGTTCCTCTATAATAACATTCACCACTGTCACCTCACTGCACCAGATTGTCTTGCCAGATTTTGTAAAGTTACACAAATAACAAGGGTCGTTTATAAACATTTGTCAATTCACAATTTGAATTCACTGCTAATCGAGTTTAAGGTTGTCCAGGGACCTGATGTAAATTACAAAGAATCATCAATCTATTTATAAACTCGAAGACGAGGATTCATGCGAAATGACAAGCCAATGAAACTAGATTATTATATCTAGTATCACAGTTCAAACCCAAAAGTCAGCAAATTGATCGTTTGAACAAGTTTCACCTAATCCAATATCCAACAAGAAAGTGGAGGACAGAAAATTTTTCATAATAAATGAAGGGATGCAACCAAGAGGCAGAATTACTTTTCAGATTCAGAAGTGCTATCATGCCCATAAGCATCTAAATAATCCTTCACAACTTCTAATAACTCATTCGAGGTATCCTACACGCTTGTCATACAGAAATGAACTAAACTTTTCTGATTGCACCACTCAAATTATCAACTCCATGGAAATGTCTAAAGCCTGTGCTAAACTTATCTGACAGCAGATCTCTCTCTCAGCTAACTTCCTTTCATTAAGAGAGATGACGAGCAGAAAATTACAGCATGTAATCCTGCCAGTTTCAAAGCTGCAGTTTCTTTCTATAATATTTTTTTTCAAGTTAAAATGTGATACTAATAAAGATTTCCATGTTGAGCCAAGTGCTACTAGCAATGGCACCCATGCACTTTGGCATAAACTAAATATCACAATTCATTTTTAGAAGGGCATGATCTAATTATGGAACATTCGCTAACATTGACCCATTACCATAGGAACCACATCTACCAATACAGCCTCGTTCAATCAAGCATTACACCAAATTTACATAAGAGTATTTGTAGAAAGAACACTGCTCGTGTTTTGTTATAAACTCTTGCTAATTCAGAATTTTGAAGCCCACATGAAGCAATGTTTATGAACATGACCCCATCCAAAATAAATGAAAAAACAAGAGGATGAATTGCATAGAATTCACAAGCCAATCTCACCATTTGCTCGATTATATATCAGTATTAGCAAAGAGTTACAGCATTCGCTCAGTCGTATCAGTAATAGCTTAGAATGATAGCATCAAAGTCCAAGAATCTGATCATCTGCAACTAACCTATCCAAAAAGAATTGGAAAAGGACAAGGGAGGACAGGAAGGCATCGTGGTCAGAGAAGTAGATGAATTCATGGTTAAAAAGAAATTAAATAAAGAGATAGACTTAAACTCACCTATAGAGAATTATTCCAACTGATCTATCAAATCTATGCCTTGCAGAAGATATAAAGGCTACTCTGAATCTAAAAAGAAAATTGATATAACGGATCATGACTAACTTAAAATTAATGCAAAAATTGAGTTGAATTAGGGTTGCTTAATGCCGACATTAAGAAAAATATAGACAATAATAGAACTACAGATTCATAATGTGTCCAATTACTGGAGATAATACAATTTCTTATCACTGATTAATCATAATAGTAATTTATACAAAAAAATATCAGCAAAAGCATCACAAAATCACACCATTAATTAACAACAGCAAAACCCGCAATATTCCGCCAGAATCAAACATAAACAAAGGAGATGTTTCTATTAAAAGAGACAGAAAAGAGAGAGAGAGAGAGAGAGAGAGAGAAGGAAAACCATAACCGCTATTTAGCAGGTAACGAAGAGAATAAGTGAGCGACATGTTGTTGCTGCTCGACAAATTTCCTTTTAAGATAAGTCTCAAGGATCTCCATGACGGACACAAAACGCTTCATCTCCTCAAGCCGGCGACTCAGCTCGGCTTCTCTAGCTCTGGCACGCTCCAGCTGAGCCTCTGTCTCCGCGAGCCTATCACGGAGATCTTCGACGACGGAAGCGTCGTTACCGTTATCGCCGTTTTGAGGTCGACGGCTTCGCGTAGGGATTAAGTCTTCTGGGGACAGAGATTGTTGGCGTCCGTAACACATCTCGTGGAGATCGTGTTAGTTTACGGGCAGAGAAAGGGATTTGTTTTATTTTTCAGTTAGTTTTTGCTCTATCTGTACGAGTTGGGTCTAACAGAGAGGAGATCGAAAGCCTATGTTAACAAAATGTTTATAAGGGAAATATAATATTTAGCCCCTCAAGTTTATTAAAATTTGTATTTAACACTTATTCTCTTATTTTATTTCATTTAAATCCATAAATTATATTTGTAAAAAATTTAATGTAATATAATATTGTCATTGTATGCCTTCGATCCAAATTATTGATGAAAATTTAAAATAATCAAAATGTTAGTTTAAAATATACATTTTTAAAGCATATAAAAATTAATTAAGTGTTAAGAATTATTATTGATGTTAAATTATACATCTTTGATTTTGATATTTAACTTCATATATAATTATAATTATTAATAAAAAATTATTGTAATATGATTATGATAAAGAAATATAATAATAAATACATAAAAATTAATATATATTCAAAAATATGTTAATTCATATATATTTAATTTTATAAATATTACATTGATTTTATTGATTTTATCCTACCAAATATTGCTTAATATATTTTTTTATTAATTACTCTATTCATAATTCCATTGACAATTGACATCCAATTTAACAATATAAATTATTATATTGTCCTTTTACAAGAGAAAACAAGAATATAAACATATTAATTGCCATTAATGTAAGAATAATTACCATATGTCTTATTTAACATTAATATTCATGTACTTTCAATTCAATTAATATAACTCAATAAAAATAATTATAAATTCTATGCTTTGAACTAAAAAGACTTCAAACATCATGTATGGTTTAATTATATATTTGTTGTTAAAAATGGTTCAATGATATGATAAAGAAAAATTTTAAGGACTCAGTAAAATATAATAAAATAATATGATAAAATTATCATATAGATTACAAATAAATAAATGTGATAAAAAAACATATAAAAATAAATAAATTAACTAAAATGATTTATGCATAACTTTAATAATACATGAATTCATCATTTACAATGCCTCTGCAAATCCCACACATTTTAATATAATAAATAAATCATTTAATTTATAAATTTAAATTATTAAATAAGATCTAAAATTAATCTTATATATTTAACATATACATGTACATAAATACTTTTTAGATTTAAAATATAAATATATATAAACTTACTCATACCTTATATTGAAATATTTATAATAATAAAATTTTTACAATTAAATAAACAATGTTCTTGTAATATCCTCATTTACATTACGATGAGAAATGTAGTACAAAGTAATATAAAGATGAAGTAAATTCATATGAGAAAGAATAATTGGTGAAATGATAGTTAAGGTGATGAAAATAAGCTTAAAATGTCTTATGAAGTGTATTTAGTATGATTATGTTATAAATATGATTTCAAGTGTGTAAGTATAAATTAAAATAAAGTTACAAGCAATGATATGACAAATTTGTAAGCTAGGATATAAATGGTATTTCATGGAAAAATTAAGGTTATACTTGGATATTAATTATAAACACATTATGAAATGGGTGATTTTTTGAAGATATTATTTAATATCTTCAATTTAAGGTCTCAATACATATAATAGAATGGTGATTTAATATTTATTGGGTATGTATAACATGTGTATATATATTATATGTATGTATATGTATAAATATGCATATATATACTATACCAAATACATGACATGGGTTTATGCATAAGGTATTTAATAATGTAGTGGGGTATTATTGTCACACCCGGCCCATACCCAGGAGGACATGCTCCCATAGCACAGACAGCGCCCCCCCCCCCCCCAGAAGAAGACCGATGCCGATACCACAAAGGCGGCATCATGAATCCGTCGTATGGGGACCTGTCTCTAAGCTTAATGGTGGTAGTACAACAAATCATCGCAATATGCAAATAACCCTGGACAAATTCAACATACACTCAAGCCATAAACAATAACAGGCAATTCCGTGAGATATATATATAACACCTGATATGATTCTTACACATAAGTGAGTGCGTACATAATACCACCAAAAGCTATACAATGATTACATAACTACTGCCACACTAGCTACACATCCAAAAAGGAGCCGGAGTATGCCTCAGAAGTCTTGTACCAAATCGAGATCCGACTGTCTCAACTGACGACCTCTATTCCTTCTCTACACGCTCACCCAAGGGCTCTGAACCTACGTTCATCAAATGACAAATATTGAGATAAACTCAGTGGTGCTAGAAACACATATAAACCAACATGCATCATATAGCAACTCATCATAAATATCATAACAGAACATTGCAACCTAGCATCTTATGCAATGTAAATGCAATTGCTCCTGGCAATCTCCCTCATCCTTCTTTCCCTCATTCACTCTTGTTTTCTTGTAATTGTGCACATTCTTTTCGCACATACTGGGTCCCGATAGGTACCGGTACTCATCTCCCGTAGGAGGCCATATTCTGTGGAGTGCTCTGCACTCAATCCTACTGTAGGTCTCGAGACTCATCTCCCTTCTCGGGAGGTCATATATTTAATGATTCCCGAAGGAATTCCATCATCATATATTGACCCAGTATGCCCAGAGCTGAGCTCTGCCTTCATTCCTCACTTCCTTTTCTCTCTTTTTCCTTTCCTCGTTCATCTCCATGCATGTCAGCATGCCATTACAAACAATTCATCTGATATATGAAAGCTTGGACCATTCATCATATAATCAAGCAAAAGAAACATCAATCCAAGCATCAGAACAATAAGCATCCACATAGCACACATCAAAGCATAGAATACAAAGTAGAAATACAAGCCTATACTTGGTTCAAGTCTTAAGGCAACAAAAATAAGCCAAAGGTGGCAAAAGACACAAGGCTAGCACAAACAGGACACATCTAGCACAAACTTGAAAATCAAGCTACTTCTAGTGTAAGCCTGTAATCCGGCCTCTACTAGTTTCTAGCTTCTCTTCCTCGTTCTCGTATGTTTGGAAGACTTAGGTACGCTAGGTGGAATATTTAGCAGGGTTTAGGAAGGGTTTTAGCTAAAAAAAAAGGGAAGAAACTAAGGAAAAATGGTCAGTCATAACCTTTAAAAAATCAAACTTAAGTCGCGTACGGCCGTACGGAACTTGGTACTCCCGTATCGAGCTAAAACTTCTGATGCACACAATCTCCTGCGAGCAACGGTACGCCCGTACCCTATTTGGCACTCCCGTACGTCCTCGAGTTTCCTGACAAACCCAAATTCCTACGAGTTGGCATCCGACCGTACCACCCCTTTGGTACACATGTACGCCCACCAAGACCTAAAATCCCTGTAGTTCCCTGTCTCGTACGACCGTACGACTAAGCCGTACGCCCGTACCACTACCTAAAAGCCAACCTATGCCTAAGGGCAATCCTAATCTCCTTGGTACCTGTCACAACTTCCTTGCTAAGCCTAACAACACTTCAAACACATACCTAAACCTCACATACTCGCCGTCCCTCATCCAACCGAGAAGGCACGCTTCTCAATAAGGTGACGACACACATATAAAGCACGTAGATACATACATTTCAATTCATATCAACACATATAACCACCAACATAAAACCATCAATAAACATTCATCCTCATCCATATACATAACATACACTCATGCAACCCTACCATTCATCTACGCATACACACGCATACATGCATAACTCCTAGGGTCTCTAATGCGGGTGTAACAATTATTATATTATAGATATTTTAATTGGTTGGATAAATAAATGCATTATTGTATTGTCATAAGGCTAAAAATATTAAAATTAAGTAAGAAAATAATAAATGAGTTGTTATAAAATCTCAATCAATATTTTGTAATGGTATAAAATAACCAAATGTCATATTATTATTGGCTACTAATTTTCCTATGGTCAAGCTAAGGTTTATATTCTTGAAAGTAGGAATCAAGTTAGGTTTTCTTTTACTTCTTCTTCCCATAATATACAAATCCTTCTTCTTCTTCTCCTTCTTCTTCTTCTCCTTACTCTTTTTCCATCCAACTTAAGAGAAACAATACCTCCAAGTGAGTTCATAAGTAGATTCTATTTTCTTTATGCTTTTATGTCTTCTTCTTCTTCTTCTTCTTTTTCTTCTTCTTCTTCTTCTTCTTCAAGTTTTCTGAAATCTTAAAGGAAGAAGTAATTTTTTGTAAGGTTATGTTGATTATATATAAAAGAAAGAATTTGATTGAAAGGTGAAAGAATAAGGAAGTAGAAGTGCTGAATCTGGTGTTATACATAATCAAATGAAATTCATGGGTTATTTTAGATGATGTTTAAGGTTGTAAATGATTTTTAAAGATGTTTAGAGGGTTTTTCATACTTAAAGATTCATGGAAGAGTGAATTCTTGCAAGTTCATGAGTGTTAGAATCATTGTAAAGTTGGTCATGCTTGGATGGATTTAAATGAAGTAAAAACTATGTTGGATTGTAATTGATGAATGATTGAACTTTAAATTATATTAAATTAATGTTTTTACCAAGTTTTAGAAGTGTTTTTAAGGTGTTTTAGTCATGGGAATGGGTTAGGAAGCTTAAGGAACCATTTGGGGGTGTCTTGGGTGATGAAAAATGATGAAAAACGTGTGTTTCTATGGGAGGACGAGTCTTACACGACTCATGTATCCTCTACATGACTCGTGTGGCTCACAAGCATCCTAAAACATGCATATTTTGGTGAGTGATGAGTTCTACATGACTAGTGTAAGCTATACACGACTCGTGTAGACTTTAAAGGCTAATTTTAAGTGATTTTGTAAGCAACGTTTAAAGGCCTTATCGGATGGGTTTTGGGTCGTGTAATATATCATTGGAAAGATCTTTGAGTTTAGTTTCCAATGGTTTAAGAATTAGTTAATTTAAAGGTCATTTATTTAGGAAAAAGCCTTGCATAATGAGCAAAGGTCCTAAAAGATGGAATATGTTTTAACTAATATGCATACCAACTTAAGTCTTTAAGTGATTTATCATACAAACTTGCTTAAAATTATTAAATGAACAATATTATACACTTATTAAGAGATATTAAAAAGGTATATATCATAATGTATTGATAAGAATAGTAATTTACCATATGCATAGCACCAATTGACCATATGAATAGTACCTATGGTTAAATGATTTGATCACCTAGATAATGAACATTAAGGCATATGAACTTATTACAATGGTACTTAAATATGAGAACTCAACGTTATACATAAGATTCATTATAGATGAAAGTTGAATGATGCTTTATATATATGCTTTACAAGTTATTATGACTAATATGAGTACTTGAACATGAACATATGAGTAAGTTAAGGCATGCATGAGATTAGTGGTGTATATTATTATTAAAAGGAAACCAATAGTACTTATATATATTCATGTAAGCAATATTGACTAAAATACTAGAAATGGTCAAAATACTGATTTAATCACTAAAAGTGAAATGTGGAATACTATAAGATGAATTCGTGCTTACAAATTTAAGATGAATTAAAGTGAAACTATGACTACATGATACAAATAGATGTGAATGCTTAAAGGTGTTAAGTACATGGATAATATGCATGATCAATGGATCACTTGTTAAAGTTTATAGATTATACGTTATATTGAACATGATATATGATATGTAAAGACATGAAAAAAGTGTAAATAACCTTAGTTAACCTATACAAACTTAATATGAATGAAATGCAAGAATATACTTATGGTTGCTATATGTTACATGATTTATTTCTTTAAAATGAAAGTATGATATCTTAATATGGTCAAATGCTTTAATAGTGTTATAGATTTTATTCTTAAATGGTTGAATGATAATGTTGCCACAGGCATCACTAAAGGGACAAAGTAGCATTATTTCATTATAGATACCATGGACTCACGAAAACAAGTTTGTGCTATTTATTAGCTGATTTTTTAAAAAAGGATCGGTAGGTAAATATTAACTTACTTTGATTTTAACATGTGATTACATGTTTTACTTCATATTTTTATTACACTATGAACATGAATGACTAAAGATAAATTGAAAATGAATTTCATAAGGTATACTTTACAAATATATGATAACACAATTTATTTAATAAGGATGATAATTAAAGTTCATGATTACAGATAATGTATATGATGAATATCTTTTACATCATGATGTTATTATATTACGA
>CANYBF013376924.1:0-36185 GCA_948192965.1 Dalechampia spathulata
TATATATATATATATATATATATCTTTGTTAAAATCATAAATACTTTAAATTAAATAATATATTTATTAAATATATATGATACCCTCAATCTTATAGTGTTTAAGGTATATTTATTATTTTTTCATCTCATTTATCATATATTTCATGCCTTTTCATGAACTTTTGCATTTAATCTAGTTTAGTTAATATTTTAATATCTTATTTGTATTTTACATGTTTTATTTCATTAATAATAGGATTTTACATTAAAAGAATCATGTTATTGCATTTCATGAAAAATAATATTTAATCATAATCTTATTTTATATTTAAATGTATTGATTTGTGTTATTATAGGTTTGAATGATTCCAATTATTTTCATTTGATAGGAGTTATGTCATCCATAATTATCATTTTTTACCCAAATTAGCTCAACATTGACTAGTGTTGGATTCAACAACTCTATTCTCAACATCAAACTAGCTTCGTACAATTTGTGTTGAGTTCAACAAGATCCGTAAAGTTATGATTGTAGTTATTTTTTATGTTAAATTTGAATTATTGAATTATATAATGAAAAACTATGATTAAATATATGAAAATATGATTTTATTCTTTTGTGGAGAGATTTTGAAGGAAGAATCATTGATACACATTCACCAATCTCCATTTTCTGTTTTTCATTTCTCTTCTTTTAATATTTCATTTTCCTTATTTATGTGAAGGTTAGGAAAAAGGGATGGTGGTTGTTTGTGCGGGAAGGAAAAGGGTTTAGGGTGACCGGGTCACCCCCAAAGGGATTAGCCCTCCATATGAGCTTCACATATTTTGATTTTTGGCTCATATGGTATTGAGTTTATTTAATTGATGGATTGTGAATAGAAAATATATTTTAGGATTGAATATTTTTGTTTTGAATCTATTTTGGATGTAAATGACAATGTTGGGTAATTTAATATGATTAATATCTTGAATGTTTAATGATATGTGATTACTATTGGTATCAATTAATTAATGTGATTATCATTAATTAATTTGAGTCTTGATTGAATATTAATCTCTATTGTTTGAAATTACTATAAAAAAAATATAATTTTATAATGACCCCAGTTGTTAAATGAGTTCACGGGTGATCCATGGATACTAAGTATGATAATAACCAAAAGCAAGCATGAATTTTCAATCCCAGTTGTAATTGACTAATCACTATCCAATCCGTGCGGTCCTTATTCAGAGTCCCTCTGAATTGGCTTTTATATATATATATATATTCATTTGAATATTTCAATTTATTGTAAAAGAGTTAGTCATAAGAAACTTATTTTTCATGAGCAATGACATTAACAAACAATAATATATATTTTTAATGAAGTGGATTTAATATTAATTTCAATTATAAAATAATTACGTGAAATGACTTTATAAGACAATGGAGAGAGAGAAAGAAAGGGGTTTGATTGTTTTTTTTTGTTTTTTGGTTGCTTAATTAAACAATTTACCTTAAATTGACAGTGTCAACCATTTCCCTTGTTGTACAGAGGATACCGTGAATTTGACTGGTCAATTTGTGTTTAGGGACAATCCCTAATTTCAAATTTTAAAAATTGAAACAATTAGAATTATTCACAAAGTCTATTACCATATATAAATAGTCATTTGGGCAAATAATAAACGAATTTAAAATAAAAATTATACAAAACTCTATCATCTATTAAGATAAATTTCACTGTACAGCATTTTAGGGAAATCGTAATTGATTTTGGTCCTGTGCAGTTTTTTGTTTCCATTAAAAATCTTTACCAAAAATGAAAATTATAATACATTAAAGAATTAACATGTTATTTAACGACGTTATTTGTATAAATAAAAAAATTTAAAAATTCCAAGACTGTCCCTGTTTTTTTTAACTTTGATATTAATGTGATTTTCTTTTGTAACAAACTACAAAATTGCTGTCAGATTATGACGGAAAAAAAGATAAAAGAAAATCATGCATTGCCCTAAATCTGATTCCAAACGCAGTCCCATTCTTTTGTTGCTTTCTTTTCTACCCATGATCAGTTTTTTCCAATGGAAATTCACGGGACAGCTATTTTTCTGAACATTTTTTGACTGCTTTCCCTGAGCGTAACTGATTTGGTTTTGGCTTTATTCATTTCCTACACTTAGGATTATGAAAGAGATAAATTATGATATTCAACGGTCTTCTAAGTGAGAGATCTGTGTACTTGATACCTATAAAGAGCTAATCCATAGGTTGTAATTCCCACATTACGACTGTTAAAATTCAAACTTTAAATCTTAAGATCAATTCTACCATCTAAGTATGAACTGAGCTACATCCGTGCATATTATTATTTCTTGTATAATATATAATAGAAGCACATGTTTCTCTATTCCAGTATCCATGCCAGCTTGTAAAGACGGGCATCCTGTATTTGACTCGCTGTAATTTGAGGAACTCTTGTCTGTAAGGATGCAGAGTTATTCTCAACCTTGGAATTGTCAAAGCTCTGTTAGGACGTCAGTCTCACCACTCTCCCTTCTAGGAAAATGATCGGTTTGACTTGGTTTTCTCCCTCAAAGAAGGAAAATACAAGAAAAATGAAAAATAGCATGTAAATCGAAAGGATACAGATCGTTGATTCGCCTAATCTCCTTGTTTTACTTGCAGATAGATTTCATGTTATGGAAGACAGGAAAGCTCATATACTAGCAGCATCAGTTGTTATCGCCCTCATCATTTTCATCATTATCGCTCGGGTTTCACTTAAACTCTCCAAGCCCTTTTACCTGATCGCAGGTGCAGATGTAGCTGTAATTCTTGCCATCTTTTCATGTGTATTAATCCGAAGGCGTTACAATCTCAGAAGCAAATTGTTAGTTAAACGGTTAGCTTCTGAAGGTAGAGAGCTTCGCATTGAGTATAGTTTCCTCAGAAAAGTTGCGGGAGTTCCTATAAAGTTTAGATTCAAAGAGCTGGAAGAAGCCACGGATAATTTCCGAGCTTTATTGGGTCAAGGTGCTTCAGCTTCAGTTTTCAAAGGAATCTTATCCGATGGAACTTCGGTTGCTGTCAAAAGGATTAACAGAGAAGAACGTGGAGAAAAAGAGTTTCGATCGGAAGTTGCAGCAATCGCTAGTGTTCAGCACGTACACCTTGCTCGTCTTCTCGGATATTGCATCGTGGCAGGAGGCCAGCGTTTTCTTGTTTATGATTTCATCCCAAATGGGTCGTTGGATTGTTGGATTTTTCCGAAGAGGGTAACCAGAAAAAATCATAACAATAATAGTAATCTCCCTAGTGGATGTTTGTCATGGGAATTGCGATACAGAGTTGCAATTGATGTAGCAAAGGCCCTTTCTTACCTACATCACGATTGCAGGTCAAGAATATTGCATCTTGATGTCAAACCTGAAAATATACTTATTGACGAGAATTATCGAGGAATTGTTTCAGATTTCGGTTTTTCAAAGCTAATGGGGAAAGATGAGAGCAGAGTGATTACTAATATTCGGGGTACTAGAGGTTACTTAGCTCCAGAATGGCTATTAGAACATGGAATTTCTGAGAAATCTGATGTGTATAGTTATGGAATGGTTCTGTTGGAAATGATTGGAGGTCAGAGAAATGTAAGCATGGTACAACAGGACAATGACAAGGTAGAAAGAAGATGGCAATACTTTCCAAGAATAGTTAATCAGAAACTCAGAGAAGGAAAACTTATGGAAGTGGTTGACCAGAGGCTAATAGATAGTGGAGGCATCGATGAAATGGAAGTGAAGAAATTGGTTAATATAGCTTTCTGGTGCATACAAGAGAAGGCTAGGCTTAGACCCACAATGGCGCAGGTGGTGGACATGCTTGAAGGGCGAGAAACAGTGAAGGATCCCCCCGATACGCACATGATGGTTGTTGATTTATTGTCAATAGATAAAGATACACCAGATGGTCATAAGAGAACAAAACTGGCCGCTTTCCCAGCAACAGAACAAGCAGAGAGCGGTAATCCAGCCGCTTCTTGCTCTTATACCATGTCAATTCTCTCTGCAAGATAGCAGCCTCTACTAGTTTCTTCTACCATTGGGTTCTTCTTTTTAGCTCTAAGCTAATACTTCCATTTTTCCCCCTTCGCTTTGAGTTTATAGTTTTTTTTGCTTTTGCATTTTTTAGCTAATGTTTGTGCATACAAGAAAAGATGGAGAAAAATAATAATGGTCCAAATTCAAAGTGATTATATATGCGCTTTCTGTATTGTTTTTTCTTCTATCACCCTTGAACACAATCAGGGTTACTCACGGTTAATTGCATCGTTCCTTCCAGCAACCAATAGCTCAGCTCTTCCGATTGATTCTAGCCTACTTGTAGTTCCTTTCTTGGAATTCCATAGACCAATCAATCTTGCCAAGAAAAAGAAATGTTGCTCATTTCCTTGATGATTTCTCCATTTCTTGGCAATGACACAATTCCTGGGTGTGTTGTCTCGTCAAGAAAGGCTCTTTTGTTCTCCATTCGGTACGTGACCGTAAGGCATTGAATTGTTCCCGAAGATCATTTCTTATATTCCTATGAGCTACAGTACATGTAGAAATTATCAATTTTCGTAACTACAAAGAACAAACGCGTCCCAAAAACGAAGGGGCCCTTATGAACAACTTGCTGTACCATCTTCATTCGGCCATTTAATGTAACGTGCAGAAGAAATAAATATTATAAGTTAGAATTGCTTAAAAAGAGATTTTTAAAAGCTTCAAAATGCAACCCCCCAAATGTAAAAGTTTACTCGCTGCTACCAGTATGTTCTCGGTTCAATTACGACCAGACTATCCAGAGGGGCATTAAAGGGAAAACAAATGCAGGATTAGGTAGATCTCAAAACCTTGACAGTTGGATCATGTATACAACGGTTGACTATAAATTTATGCTACAGAATGCTTGCTTTAAGTAGCATTTTTATAAGGACCTTCAGGCGTTGACTTGGATAGCACTGGCTAACTGCAATGAACTACAAATTTTTGACCCAGTCAAGCCAAATAATGGGTGGCGAAGGTTCATAAATTATATAATTTGGATTCATGAATCACTAATTCGAGTTAAAACCCAAATCAAATATTATATGAATGAATTTTAAGTAATTGAGATCGAGTTAAATCTAAGAATTCTTCAGCTGGAGCTCTACAGAGTTTGTTTGTAGACGATTACATCCCAACAAGCAATTTATGTGGCTAATGGCCACGGTTTGGTTCTCTGAATTATATCAAATAGGATGTCAATTATCCTGTGTAAAAAGCGAAAAAGGAAAATCTGAAAGAAACGTTTAGTAAAACAACAATACGGAAAAAAGCGGTGCGTGTAGTAAAACGACAAATAGGAGAAATAACAGAGAACTTGTAAGCCGTTTGACTGCGTTTCATTCGGTTGTTTTCCCCTCTTTTTCTTCGGGAAAAAAAAAAAAAGTTGCTCCGGAGTCTCCAACAACTCCACATTATCAAAGAGAGTTTTCTGGTAACAAAATTAACCGAAAGAGCTAAAACCCTAAAATTGCTTGCTTATATCTCCATTCGATTTTATGACTTCTTACCCTAAATCTTTATGGTAGCATCACTTGCTTGCATTACGACTAGCTGCTATTTAGAAATTGTCGATTAGTAATGCTTGCAGATAGAATTTATTGATTCCAATTTAGAATGGTTAAAAAATGTTTGTCTTCTTTTTTCCTGGATTGATGTTATTACCTGAAAAAAGTTACGTTATTCAGTTTATTTTGATTAGATTGTGGATGTTAAAGTTTGTCTCTCTTTCGTTTTACTTCAATTCCAGGTTCTCCGCTCTTTAAATCATTGGAATTAGCAGTTTTCTGCAGGGGTTTATTTTTAAGGAGCTAGGATGAGTTTCACTGGTCCTTCCATGTCTGCTGGTAAGTTTTATATTTCGTTTTAATATGTATTTTTATTCCTAATTTATAGCTTAACATGTAGTAAATGGAACCTTATCTGATATTTTTTTTTCAGTGTAAGGTACTCTTTTCGTTTCTTTCTTTCCTTCCTTTTTGTTCTTTTCTTTTTTTTGAGCAAATCAAGTTTCAATTGAATGCGATTTCAGGCGGTAAAACTGCTAGAAGGGCATTTGAATTTGGGAGGACTTATGTAGTTAGGCCTAAAGGTAAACATCAAGCTACCGTTGTATGGCTACATGGTCTTGGCGATAATGGGTCGAGGTAATGTATCATTTTTCTGTTGCATTTGTTGATGGTGATGTAATATTAGTTTTTTTGGGCATCCTTGTGTCCTTTGAGGGTGGTGGGTAATGATGCGCATGCCTTTTGATTTCAATTTGTTGAACTACGTTATTGTTGACTTTGGTTCTTCGATCAAGACATCTCGCATGATTTGGATAATAATTACCTTAGCAGAGTGTCTGTATCTGCATTACTTGCATCATTTCACGCTTCCACTCTATGTCGTGTAACTAATAATGTTTTGTTTTTTATGGAATTTAAATGTTCGATCCTGTTTTGCAACCTGTTAATTGTCCTTCTTCATAATGGTATTTTGGGATTGAAATAGACTCTGATTACAAGGGTTCGATGTTTACAGCCATTGCTGTTTTGTCTTACAATTTTGCAAGTCAGATAAAGTCTCTCAAGTTATTTTTTAAGCAATATCAAAATAAGGGTTCAAAGAAAGTGGAAATTAGCATAGAGGGAGGTTAGATGGAAAACTTATGTTCATTTATTTTTAGCATCTTATATCAGGTCCTCATTCATTGGTTGATTTAATTTGGCAGCTGGTCTCAGCTATTGGAGACCCTTCCCCTTCCAAATGTAGGTACACTTTACTAAGTTTACATATACAATCATTGTTTTTGCTTACATTCTTGTAAAGAATTAGATTATGTTTATAACAATACAATGCAGATTAAATGGATCTGCCCAACTGCTCCAACTCAGCCTGTAACTGTGTTTGGTGGTTTTCCATCCACAGCTTGTAAGTTTAACTAATTGGAGAAATTTGATCCTTGGCAAGTCTAATTTTACTTGGGTATGCCGATATTTAGAGCATGCAATAGCAGAATCTTATGTGTAAAAGAAATAAGATTAAATTGTCTTTGGAAAAACATCTTTCTCTTAAGTTCATTTTTGTTAAGATGTCTTATTTAGATTAAAGTTTAATTTTGTTGTTCTTTGTATTGAGTAAAGCAACCTGTTGGAGAATATAAACCCTCATAACCTAAAGTCTCTGTGTGATTTTAAAACAGGGTTTGATGTTGGAGACCTTTCAGAAGATGCTCCTGATGATTTAGAGGGAATGGATGCTTCTGCAGCTCATGTTGCAAATTTGTTGTCAACAGAACCTGCTGATAGTAGGTTCCGGTTTGCAATTACTAGTTTTCTTCTTCTTCTTCTTCTTGCAGGAATTTCTTTGTTGAAAAATAGTTCTTGTCACTGAATTTTCAATGCCTAATTTGTCAAGTTGACTTAAGGGAGTAGAGACCACACGATTCCTTGTCCCATGAAACTTACACCTTCATATAGAAAAAAATTTCAAGATTGTCAACCGTAATTCCTTCTTTGTAACAAAAGCAAAGAGACCACACTATGTCTTATGCAGTTTCAATATCCTTGTAAGCTTAATTTTCTATATTGCAGTTAAAGTGGGTATTGGAGGCTTCAGCATGGGAGCAGCAACCTCCTTGTATGCTGCGACTTGCTATGCTTTGGGAAAGTATGCAAATGGAAATCCATATTCTGCCAATTTGGCTGCAGTTGTGGCATTAAGTGGCTGGCTCCCATGTTCAAAGTTTGACATCTTTCGCTTCTCTTCTAAATTTATTCCCCACTCATCTTTTCCTATTAATTGTTATGCCTTGTAGTTTGAATTTTCTTTTCCCAGGACCTTGAGTAACAAAGTGGAAGGGGTGGAAGAAGCTGGTAGGCGTGCTTCATCCCTCCCAATTTTGCTGTGTCATGGCAAAGGTATTAAAATGCATCTCTCATATTCCTAGCGGTATGTTTTTGCCCTTGAAAATCATGGGGTAATTTAATTTCACCTTCTCCAGCAGTTTTTATCCAAACATTAATTTGTTAGGAAATCCTTCTTGAGGCCATCAAATGTCTAGTTGCAGGTTCACATTTAGGCCATCAAATATCTGGTCACATCTTGATGTGGGGATTTTGTTGATTGCAGGAGATGATGTAGTTCCCTACAAATTTGGCGAGAAATCCTCTCGGGTTTTGGGCTTTACTGGATTCAGAAATGTGACATTTAAAGCATACAACGGGTTCGTAGTTGGGAGAATCCACTCAAAATACTTCTCTTCCCTGTCCGGATGAACCAGGGCATCTTTTGTCTTCTTTGTTTTCTTTTCGGTATCTGATTCTGGTTCGACCACGCAGGCTCGGTCACTATACGATTCCTCAAGAGATGGACGAGGTTTGTGCTTGGCTAACCTCAAACCTTGGGCTCCAGGGATCCTCCTCAGCGTCATGATTTGCGGAGATGGAGCTACAGCTCAGATGGGGTGAAAGCAACTCTATTAAAATCACAAGCAACTGAAGCATGACGGGGAACATCGGTAACATGTTCTTTTTTCATGTACCTGAAAGTTGGGTTGAACTTCATTCACATTGCAGTGTGTATTATTTGGGTCATTATTCACTTAATGCACTGTTTGAAGTTTGCTATATAAAAAAAATTGCCTTGGTTTCAAGTAGTTGGGGTAATTACAAATTATGTCATTATTACAATTTCATCATTAAAGACCTTTTGAACTTTGAATTTTTTAATAATTTCCCCTTTCTTTCATTCATCTATTTTTCAAATAGATTTAAATTGAATCATATTATTGATACAATTTTGGAGATTAGATAAATAATTAAATTGAGAATTGGATTGAGTTGTATTGAATTATATTAAATATAGTATATTTTAAATTAATAATAATTAATATGCTTTGGAAAATGATATATTATTAATATTATTTAATATATAAAAAGTAGATGGTGGATAGATTTTATGTTCCTAATCATGATTTTTTTAATTTTTAAATCTCACAATAATTTTGAAAAAAAATATCAAACAAATGTATGTAATTATGTGTTTGATATTTATTATAATAGTAGTTTATCTAAAAAATTTTATTTCAAATTAAATAGTAAATTTTGTATTATAATTATAAAATTTTATTATTATCTAAAAGTAACTTATTAATAAAATATTTAGTTACTTATTGAATTTGCATTAATTTTTTTTATTACATTATTTTTTATGGTTACATCAAATATCAATTTAAAATATAAATATTTTGTAGAACTCATAATAATTGTTAAAATTCATGAGTTTGGTTAAAAGTAGATAAATTTACATGTGGGTAGCTTTGTGAAGGTTGTGGCCATCTTTGCTCAAAAACCATATTAGCTGTTCCAGAAATATATTCCTGTGGAGCTGTTTATGTTCCAGGCCACTCATAACCACTCAACAAGGCATTTCCACTTGCACAAAATATCTGGTCAGATTATGGATCGCTCTTTTGACAAATGAAACAAACAACCAAAAAAAATAAATAATAATGTGAAAGAATTTAACAAGGTTACAACAAGCAGATGAACAGCCATGCTGACATGCTCAACTTTCAGCCTTTCAAATGTGGGAGTCCGCTTTCCATCCTTTCCAAGCCACAATTTCTCAACGGAGATTGATAACATTCTAACATGTAATTTCACCCTTTCTCAACAAAGCAATTTGCCTTCACTTCTGCGCCTCTTTTATAAAAGCAACGTCCCGGCTTCCTGCATTTGGTGACAGCAGATGCTTCTCCTGTTCTGCATCGCTGATCTCTGTCGATTCTCTTGGCGTTAAGGTGATCAAAGATTCAAACCCATCTTCTTCTGTGTATATGATTACCGGAAAAGGGAAAAGCAAACATGTCTGAAATGTCAGCAGTGGGATAGCCACAAGACTTTTACAAGAAACGGTATTGTTAATCAAAATCTGCCAGGAAGAGAATGTTCGATGAAGGATACATACCCGCGCAGTCATGGTATTCAGGCAGCTGTTTAACAGTTGTTACTTGAAGGCTTTCAGGAAGCAGGCAACTGCATAAAGCACCTGAAGTTTGGACCAATCCATTATTAATTTGCTTTGTATTCTTGATTAATCATAACTACAAACCGAATGTAGCAACACAATACAACAAACAAGAAAGAAACTGAAACGATACATGTGGGCATTGATAGATGAAGGTGATCTTTATTATAATATTGCCATATAAAGTGAAGTCTCAAGAAACAATATCCAGATATAGTTCTTATGCACGAACATGATTGCAAGTCAATATCATTATTCAGCCACGTAAATATACTTTTAGCAACTAATGTAATGGGTTTCAAGTTCCTTCAGAACGAAAAACATCTAATGACCCTTGAACCATGTAACTCGGCACCTAAATTGAGCATGAAGCTAAATATCTATTAACTGATAACATTTTATTATCACTCAGATTATAATTTTATTGAATTCCACAGACAGTAAAGCTAAAGGAACAATTGTTTAGAATATGTTGCATACCTATCCGTGCAAGCCGATTTACCCATCCAGGTATCCGCTTCCCAACCAATTTTTGTGATATGTCATCAGTAAAATGGTTGCAATTCTTAGAGATAAGGTGATAGGCGTCACCATGATACTCGGAAGCCACAGTTTCTATAAATGCTCGAAAGTTCGAGGCAGGCATATTTATGCGGCCTAGAGGGATGGAGCATCTGTAAATGAAACCAGGGCAGCTCCTTGGCTCCACTTCAAAAACTCCGCTGACTGAAAAATCATGCGCTCCATATCCATACTCCTTCCCATGGACTGTTTACAGGGCATCAAGACATGGTTGTAGATCAGTACATTGCAGAGAATTACTATCGAACATAAAAGAATCTAACCACAAGCATAAATTTTTATCATTTAGGAAGATTCTGGTATGCAAATTATCTGGAAAAAAGCGTAGTCATTCAAGAGTCATGACTAGGCATATCAATAAACCATGCATCGATCAGGGAAAGAGCCTATGATTTCAAGATGAATGATGGACACAATTCAATCAAATCAAGCAGGAGTAGCTGCAAAGATGAACGATCAAATAATTCTAAAAGAAACTAAGCTTCTAGGTCAAGGCATTGTTGCTGGAGATTAATCCCCATTTATCAAACAAACTTATATTCGCAAAAAATAGAACACTGCTGAAAATTGACTACTACATAACGAACAAATATAATATTTAGAACCTAAAAACAACAACAACAAAAATGCAACTTTCAATAGTAAAACAACATAACAATTAAAACCCGAATCAAAATTTCTCCTAGGCTTTAGATATAAGAAACTTAATAGCAGTGGTATCCATAACAAAGCAGCAAAAAGAAACGGGAACGGGAACAAACAGACCTTCAATGCCGGAATGGAAAATCCCGAAACCAAACCAATAGGTGTAGTTATTCACAGGGGTGAGATCATAAACATTCAGAATCACCTGGGTTTCTGTGTTTTGATTCGAATTCTCATCTCGAGAACTTGAATTTGACACATTCGCCGCACCCATTAATCAACGAAGAAAAAGAGGAATAAGATATCCTTATATTATCAAGAAAAACAAGAAAATGAAAACGAAGAAACAATCTCCCTCCAAAAGCCAGATATCTTTAAGTTTTTTAAATAGCAATTAATCCATTGGAGAGAGATGAGAAATAGAGAATGAAATATCCCTCAGAGAGCCATGTCCAATCCAAAAGGTGAAAAAAATGAAGAAGAATAATAAAAAAAAAAAAAGATTGGGCAAAGGGTCTTTATTTTTGTTTGTATGAAGTAAAGAAGGGTAAAATATAGCAAAGACAAGGGTGGCTTTAGCCCAAGAATCTCGCAATATCATAGAAGCATCATCATTCTCTTCTTCCCCCAAAACGTCATATCTTAATAATAACTCGGAACGCTTTTAACTCAGTCACCGAGTCTGTACTTGGATAAGTTTTGGAATTTGTCGCCATTAACGAAGGGAGTTTTCAAAAATGAATATTTTATATATAAATGTTAAATTAAATTAAAACAATAACTGGCGACTCGTTGGTAATTGTCTTTGAATTTAAGAAAGAAAGATAGAGGGGGTGAGTCATGTCATGTCATGTTCACCACTGAATTATTGGAAACGCCCAACCACGTTTATGTCAAGCTTTCGTTGGTTCAACATTAAAATATTTGCCGCAACAGATTCCAGAATTAAACAGCCAGCAACCAAACTGGCCCCATTTTTCAAATTACATTTTATCAATACCCTTTGAGCCACTCCAATGTATAACCCTTCCACGCTCGGTGGAACAGGCTCCACTGCTCAATCTCAACTTCCCCCCTGGCTCACCTGTAACATGCCAACAAAAAAACGCCTCAGATTAAATTGGCTTTTCTCTCTCAGCATGCCAATCGACCCACTGAGTACTGAAGCACGACTTACAGTTGGAGCTTCTTAAGGAAACATTTAAACCTGCATCGGAAGTTCACGGCTCACAACTGGTCCGGCGTTGTCCGACGCCGAGTGCGTCCACTACGTCTCCAAGGACCTCCTGACCCACCATCCGAAGAATCATTGTCCTCATCTCTGGAATAAGACCCCGCTTCCTCATCATGAGTCTCCCCCCAAAGCCTACTTCTCCTCCTGGATGTCAACTGTCCTCTAGTTCCTGACGTACTCAACCAGCTACCACTCCTAGGACTAGACCCAGGTCGAAATACCCTTATAAGAAAGAATACAGTAAGCCAACCACCATCATCAATTGGCAGAACACTGTCATCTCCCCTCTCTTCCCCAAACGAAGAATTAAGTGTGCTGATCAAATCACCAAGGTCCCTCTGACGCTCTAGCATCCTCCAATTACGTTGCCGCTCAGGGTCAGCCTGTGAAGGCCGAACAAGAGGATGTACAAGCCTTGCATGTTTCCGGAGATCTGAGTAAGTGCCACTGAATTCACAAGTTTCACAGGCACAGCTCCTAGATTTTGCATTCATAAAACGTCGAGCAGGCTCCTTCACAATCCAGTCTTTTATATGCCCCCGGCACAGCGGGCATACAAGGGTTGGTTGGGCCTTTTTTTCGCAGGAAATAGTTCCAGTGGCTGATGGCCCTTCTGCACTTTGTTCTCCTGTGACACTCACTTCCGAACTCACAACAGTGAGTGGATCGGTGGTGGTTATTCTTCTTTCTTCTGGTGGCCGAGTCACTCTCGGGGTCTCAGCAAATGACTTGCGAAACTGGTCAAGACAATTTGAATGGCGATAGCTTGTGTCACACATGTAAGGACGACAACCTTTATCATGGGATGAACATACAAGGAGAACAGCATTATGAGGATGTTCCATGCACACAGGGCATCTGGCATCTTCCCATTCCTTTATGTTCTCTTCAGTTTCTGAAGAAGTTCTGGGCGAAGATCGCTGGCTATGACTGGAGCTGCATGAGTAAGGAGAAGCCTTGTATCTATCAAAAGACACAGAACGATCCCTTCTATCCTTTGGCATCTTTGAGACCGAAACAACTATTTGTACAGCAACAAAAAGGACTCAAGTTCAACCAAATTGCATAAAGATCATACAGGAGAAAAACAATCAAACTTCATGTCATACAATTTAAAATTAACACCAAAAAGAGCTGATGACACTGAACCAACTTCTACACATGATGGTTTCAGAGCTTAAAAAAACTCCATTAAACTCCACATGAAAGAATTATGTTAAACAGATGCAAAAAGAAAAGGCAATAATTATAACCATCAGAGCACACACACCAATTCCTAACAACATAATGATATATGCACGAATATTACATACAGATACAAAACTGTAAGATAAATATCACCAGTAATGTAAATAACAATATGGCTTTAGCTTCGACAGTAGTCATCAAGAAAATATGGGATAAATGCTCAATTCGAATGATATCATAAACAGATGCTATAAGGAAAAACGACGCAGCTACTACATAAACATTCAATTACAGAGAAGCAACTCCAAACCAAACCCTAAACTCTTCCTTCAAAAAACAAAACACGGGGAAAAAATCGGTTTTTAAAAACTCCGGAATTCAAGCTCTTCAGGCAGCTAAACCTAAAACGAAGACGCCAACAAACAAAAATCAATAAGAAAAAATCAAACCCATTTACACAAATTTCGAACTAATATAGCTGTAAAACTAAACCAAGCTATAAAAAAAATGGAAAATAAATGAAAAGAAAAACTCAACTCAACTCCAGACCTTATCATTACAAATCACAAAATCAAAGATATAGATGAAACCACCCAATTAGACGAGTAAAAGAATCATCAGATCCAGTCCGATGAGTCACTGAAAAGGGGAAAAAAGAAAGAGTTTTCAGCTTTTGAGAGCTATACCTCGATTGAAGAAATCGAAAAATTGGGGTTAAATAAATTGAAGTCCCTGAATCCTTTAATCAGTAAATTGGTGGGTTGCTTATAGAAATGAGCGAGATTGTGTAAACCCTACTGAAAAGAAAGAAAACAGAGTAAGATAGAGAAGGAAGAGAAGGATCAGAATTGGAAAGAGCGAGGAGGTATGGAGGAGGAGACAATTTACAGGGAGACTGGACTTTTGTGCTTGGTTTGATTGGAGGAAAGGCACAAGAAAATGAAAAGAATAGCTAATGAATTTTATTTTATTTGGTGGCTAAAAACCGATTATTAAAAAAATAAAATAATTTTTTAATTTGACATATTTTTAAAAAGCGAAAATTAGCTACACTTAACACCTTCCTTTCAAATAATATATGAAAAAATTGATTTTTTTTATTTTTTAATTCACTCACAAGTATTGTAATTTTAATAAGACATATAATTGAAAATTAATATTCTGAGATTATCAAGTTGATAAAATTCATAAATTACATCACTGGTTTTCCTAAAGAATAGGTCAAGAAGGGGAGAACTGGTGTTTGTGTTCTCCATCTGTTTTGAGCTGAAACTATGTCGTTTTTTAACATGTTAGAATATAACAATCAATATAGGCATGTCTGAAATCTTATACTTTGTGCTACATTTCATTTTCAATCAACGGGACCATGATGAAGTTACAACATTATATAGATCCGGGCATAATTTCCTTTAAAGAAAGGTTAGACTGTTGCACTTCTAAAAAATAAGCATGACTTGAACATTGCTGATTTATGGACTTGCACTAAGCTGAATTGCAGAACAAAAGTTATGTCCACCCGACACAACTTTCTTATGGCATGTCGCTTTGCTCGTTTTAGTCCAGATGGTATTTCAGCTTAGGTATTTTATTCCCATGCCGATTTCTATGGGTTCTTTATATCAACAAGCAAATTACTAGATTTCAAGTCAAAGTGGATAACTTTATTCTCATGAAGATATTGTTGACTTTTGTGGCCTAATTTGACCAATTTGGAATCCCACATTGGTGGGTTAATAATTTTGAGTTAATAATTTTGAGGGGGAGGGGAGAGTTATAAAATAACTCTTCCTCTTTCCATTTAGATCATCCCAAAAATCCCAAAAAGTAATTGCCTCTTAAAATTCTTAAGGCTTTTGTTTCTTCTCTTCTTTGTAATATTTCTAATTAGTGAAATATTATTTTGGTAGTGTCCGAGGACGTAGGCAAAATTAGCTGAACCTCGTTAAATTTCTTGTGTTTTTTTCCTATTTTTGTTCTCTATTTAATAGCTTTATTTTTTGTTATATTTAGTTAATTATTTAGCTTTAAATATTCAAGATTATTCTGTTTAGACTCTTGAGTTTTAAGTAGGATCGCTTATGACCCCTCCATTAGAATCTGGAAATATTCTTGATATATTTTTGACATTATAATTTTCTAAATATTTATTGAGAATATTGTTGTTAATATTTTCACGCTTGGCCAGTTGTCCACCTCCGTTCAAACGTTATCACTATTCATAAGAAAGCTCCATCTTGCATACGGTATCAGAGCTTGCATTCGAAATCTGATTATTCCCTGACTTTCTTTTTTAAAAAAGAGAATGGTTCTAGTTGAGTTGAAGTTGAGCAAATAGTTAAAAGCTACAAGTGTCAATTATCTATTCCATACCCTTATGGGTACTCGTTCTCCTTCTTCCTTTAATAATTCTTGTCAAAAGAACCCTGAAAATGGGACGACCAAACAAGGAGCTTCCTCCAAGCCCACCTAAGCTTCCAACCATAGGAAACTTGCATCAACTTCGACGATCGTCATACCGTTCTCTCTGTCAACTTTCCAGGAAATATGGACCTGTCATGCTTCTCCAACTGGGTTCTAAACCTGCTGTTGTAATATTTTCAGCTGAGGCGGCAGAAGAGATCTTAAAGATTAATGATCTACAGTGTTGTACTAGGCCTCCTTGGTCAGTCCAGGAAAACTTTCACACAATTTTCGAGACATATCTTTCTCACCATACGGTAATGATTGGAGACAGATGAGGAAAATTTGTGTGGTTGAGCTATTTTAGCCTGAAAAGGGTCCAATCATTCGATTTATCAGAGAAGAAGAAGTTGCTTCTCTCATCAATTCAATCAATTAATCATCATCTTCTTCTGCAACTTCTGTTATTGTTGACCTGACAGAGAAGTTGATGACTCTTGTCTTAAATATCACGTTCAGAATGGCCTTTTCAACAACTTTTGAAGCAACTGATTTTTCCAAGGACAGATTTAAACGATTAATTGATGATCTGAAGCCTTGTTGGGAAGCTTTTGCCGAAATGATTATTTTCCATATGCAGGTTGGGTTATTGACAGGATATCTGGTTATCAAGCCAAGTCAGAAAGAATTTTCCAGGAAATGGATTCTTTTTACCAACAGGTAATTGACGCACATCTTGAGAAAGGTAGGATTGTGGACAGAGAACATGAAGACATTGTGGATGTGCTACTGAGGATTGAAAGGGCTTAAAAGAGATCAGATCAAGGCAATTATTCTAGATTATTCTAGATTTCGTTATTCTTCCCCTTTTTCCCGTGAAATTCATCAACTTGAGTAGAAAGAGAACATAGGAATCTTGATCACCGACCTCTACCCTGAATTTACATTATTTGAATTTTAATCTATGATTAATTTAAATTAAAATAAATTTAATTTGTCGAAATCAGTACATTAAATATATATAAAGATCTAGACAAAAACCCCTGATAGTGGGCTTCTAAGTTGTCAATCAAAGTACCAGCCCACCATTCGGGAGAGTTTATGGAAATAGACTTGCAGAACTTGATATGATCCAATTCATGTATCAAAGCAATCAACTCGAACATTATGATAAATACACTGGCTCATGTTTTGTACCCTTTTTTTTTCTTGAATTAGGATTTATTTCTGGCTGAAGTTTCAACAGGTTCTGATACTTTGATATGGATCATGTCAGAGCTTGCCAAGAACCCAAGAATGATGAAGAAGGCACAAGAAGAGATCAGAACAGTAATAGGAAATAAACGAAGAGTCGCAGAAAGTAAGATTGATGAGCTTCATTACCTAAAAATGGTAATAAACGAAACATTAAGGTCACACCCTCCTGTTCTGTTACTGCTGCCAAGACAGGCCATGTCAAAATTCAGGGTCAAAAGCTACGAAATTTATCCTGGAATGTTAATCCAAGTTAATGTGTGGGCAATCGGAAGAGATCCAAAATGCTGGAAAAGTCCTGAAGAATTCACACCGGAACGATTTCAGGATAGTTCAGTAGATTTTTAAGGGACAACTTTGAGTTTCTGCCATTTGGAGCAGGTAGAAGAAGCTGTCCAGGACAATACACAGGAACTGTATTATTGGAGCCTATGGTTGCCAACTTGCTATATTGTTCTGACTGGAAATTGCCGGAGGGAAGATGTGGACATGGAAGAGAATGAGGGTCCTGGTCTTGTTGCATTAAAAAGGCACCTCTCAAACTTGTGCCCGTCAAATACAAGGTTACTACCATATCATGAATCATAACCCTTTCATTTCAGTGTATTGTTATTATTTTTCAGTCTTCCAACTTTTGAAATTCTTACTGATCCCATGTTTAGCTTACAACTTGCAAGTTTTCAAACTTGTTACAGAAATGTTTAAATACAAAATAATTATAATTGACAGCAATCAAGCCAAACTAGCAGAAACACAGCAAATGAATGATCCAGCTGCATTTTGCAAATACAAAGTGAAAGCAATTGAAACATACAACCAAAACTGATCAAGTTAGATCAAAATCCCACTAGGCTTCTCCAATAAACCTGGAAAGTATACATTAGAGAGACTGAAACCATCAAGAACCCTACAATATATGGGTGGTTTGGGTGGTTTAGTCAGGATCAAAGCTAAAGAAAAACATCAAATAGTAATTGAAGCATCTAAAGGCTTCATCTTTGTTTAGCCAATCTAGGAGATGTCCTCGCCCTGCTCAATACAGGGTTAGATCCACTCTCCTCTTCATTACTTTTCCCCTTATCAGCAGTGCCATTATTTAACTCTTCGACAATCTTCATCACCATGCCACCGCCACTATTTCTTCTCGTCGTCGCCCTCACTCCATAATCATTTTCCTTCGCTTTCTTTTTCTCCATACTCTGTGTTGCCATCATGTCAAAATTCCCGACCAGCTTTCTTGCGGATTTCTTCTTCCCGATTTTTTCAACAACATCATGCTCCTCCACTTCTTTTTCATTCTCCTCTTCCACCGAATCCACAAATGGCCATCTCTTTATCGCCTTAGGAGCTGAAGGAGGCGCATCAGAGTTAGCCCTTTTGTTACCCGAAACTATCAAGTTCCTAGGACTACTCACCGCTTGCAATTTTGCTTCTTTTTCTCTCATCTTGCGTAGCTTACTGGCATTGCCTTCAATTCGGCCTTGGAGGTGGAGACGCTGGAAGCTAAGTCCACCCATCGACCAATGTGCCTCGTTAGCCCAAGATAGCAAGGGATCTGTGACTGGGAGGGACTGGTGGGTCGACCCGATCTGAATTGAACTTGATATCGGTGTATATGTGAGGACGAGGAAGGGTACTACCATAAAACTTGCCGGGACCTAGAGGGACTACCATGTTTGAATTTATTGTAAACAAGTTGGGAATTGAAAAGGGATTGCTATTGCGATGGCGAAACCTGAAGTTATTGATCAGGGATTGGGTTATAAACAGAAGGTGGGAGTAGGTGGCGCGGATAAATCAAGGCGGGAGAATTGGCGCCAATGGTTTGGAAATTTTCTAGGTGACGCAAAGGGGGACGGGATTTAAAGGGTGGGTGGGCTTAGAATTGGTTGGGAATTCTGGCCAGCACGAAAGAATGGCAATGGGGTGGGAATTTCTGAATTACTTGGGCGTATTCCTTCTATAAGACCGGCACCTCCACCATGATTTATATAAGTATCTTATTATATGCATATTACGCCACATTCAATTGAATTAAAATGTTATAATTTCAAGTTTGGTTATGGAGTTGGTAAGATTATGTTTACATAAAGGTCTTATACCATGACTTCATATTGCATCTGTTAATATTTACTTCCAAACTGAAGGTGAAGTTCACGCATAATTACTACTTCGCTCCATTGCATCCTATTAGATATGTAGTTTTATATAGTCAAAGTGTAATACTTATCACTGCATAACCCTTTTAAAAACGGAAAGGCTACTAGCACTGCAACTCTGGACTTTCTCCCTTCCTTAAAAACCGCGGGAGAAAATAACCAGCAACTCGCAGCCACAGAAACACATGACATAAAATATAACCCTACAGTTAATACGGATTTACGTATCACCAAATGCCCTTATTCAAATACAACACAAACTTATGCCTCACTCTCATTCCAGTTTCATGCCCAAGTCGCTGGCTTCATCATCCTCACCACCCTCTTTGAGAAGCACCAGAATTGCTCAACCTGTCCAGCACCACATTGAAATCCAAAGGCTGGCCACTCTCCTCCATTCTCTGTATCACACTCATAACATGATCTCCCCTAAATCCCATGCTTACCAGCTTCTCAATCAATTCACCGTAAGGATGGCCACGTGTAGAGTGGGAATGGGTTGGATTCCGAGCTAACATATTTGCACCAACGCCAGATTGAGGATTTTGGAGACCAACATTTGTTGGAGGATATCCACCTCGTGGAAAGTGAGGTTGTTGAGGTGGATGATGCGATCTTCCCCTGTCAGAATCATACATCATGTATGCACTTCCCAGGGGAACTGCAGGATGCGGTCCAGGGGCTCCATATCCATCACCAGGTTGAGCTCCATAACTGCCCTTAACTTGCTGAGATGGAGGCTGCTGAGAAACTGTTCTGCCAGCCCCGTATCCATAAGGAATGGCATCAGAACCACTAGTTATGGGTTGAGGAACTGCTGCATATGACAACTGCATGGCTATGCTATTCGGCATTGTCTCAGGTGGAGATGAATGCGTTGGTTGACCTGGTGGTGGATAGGTAGGATAAACTGCTGGTGATGAAGGCCTGACCTGGGGCTGCATCGAAGGCTGCTGTGGTGCGTGTACCTGCTGAGGTAAATGCTGGGGCCACTGCACCTGATGCTGGGTGAATTGCGGGCCTGGTGGTATCTGATTTACTGGTGTTTGTGCTGGCTGTGGTGCAACCCGTGAAAGGTCTTGCATTTGGGGAGTTTCATATTGAGGATCAGAAGACAAAAATTGTCCCTGTGAGCGTTGTGCCAAGGGTGGTGGGTTTGTTGATTGGGTAGGGGGCAGATAATAAGATGGCTGCAGGGTCAAATTCTGAGGTGTGGCTTGAGCTGGAGGGAGTATAGGTGCAGGCTGTTGCTGTGTTACTATTTGGTGTGGCAGAGCAAGAGCCAGCTGATTATGTGGTTCGGGTGAGCCATCAGTTCTCTTGGGATCGGAGGCAGGTGATGAAGTCTTTTCCTCAGATTGGGACTGGCTTGATGACGTCTCCTTCTGCACAAGCTGAAGCTTGGCCAACTCTTTCTGAGCCTCGGCAAGTTCTTGCTTGTCTCTTAGGATCTGGACAGACCTATGAACCTGAAACAGGCATAATAAACAACCGATGCTCCTGAATCTAGTGGCTGAAAAAAACACAAACTACTAGAATACCAAATCAAGAAACAGAAACAAAAATAGGCTAGTTCTTTCAATGTTCACTCGTTTCAACATAGAAAAGAGACCTCATTTTGTACTAAAGAATTCTTGACTCGGCTTCAACGATTCAGTTTAAAGAACAATGATTCAACATTTACCGAGACACACTTTAATTCTACAATAATGGCTATTTGAATCCAAATTCATGCATCCATGATAAATAATTGAAATGTTTTAATGCCGTGTTGACGATCTTGTTATGACATCATAACACACAGCTCAGAGTATTCTCAAGTCCTACGAGCTGTTATCAGCTCCTTGATCCTTTCACTCTCTCTTATTCCCCTTCTTCAACATTTCCTCATCCCTGCACTATATTTGCAGCGGTGCCCTCTCACCTCTCTCTATATCCGCGTGCACAACAATTCCTCAGCTAAACTTTCTAGAAGAGTATCTGACCAGATGATAATAAACCTAATCAAGGATGTGAACGCAGCATCCTTTCATACCCAGTAACAAATAGTGAAACAGAGGTATCTTCAAATATGAATGCATAGAAGACCATAATACTCACTTCTTGAAGATGCTTCTCCAAAGATTTAAGCTTTGCATCTCCCTCTGCACGATGCTGAACGAAATCAGATCTTATTTCACCGACTGATTTGTCAAGGTTGTAGCAGTTTAATTCCAACTGAGACAACCGCGAGCTGACTCCCTCAAGAAAACGCATAAGGCCATCGGTATGCTTTTTCATGATCCTCTCGACAGCATAAACCACGTCTAGGCTGAAAGAATCTTCTGGCTGACCATAGGACGAGGCAGGGTACACAGACGACCTTGACATTCTACTTTTATGATAATCCTGCCAAGAGTATAGCAGCAGTCTCTGTTTAGAAAATATAATACAGTACGCCACTCAAACAATTAGCATATTATGGTCTCGTATCTTCGCTATTCCTTACAGTAGCTTATAGAAGTCAAAGCGTAAGTAATTCCTCTTACTAAATCCAAAAGGCAAACACAATGAAACTGAACCCTAACTGCTTTCATCGAGCAACAGTTGAACAGAAATCTTCAATTTCTATACTTCGTACATAAAGTCAAATCGACCAAAACCGAAAACAAATCAACGCAGAAATAAGTTAAAGGAGCCAATTTCTTAAACGAAATAAAGAATCACGGACAAGCTAAACGAAGATTAAAATTTTAACAAAAAAAGAAAGCTTAATACCTTGGTAGAATTAGACCCGATTACAGAATCCGAATGGCTACCATTGGCTGGGTCTTTGTTGCCATAATCTTCATAAGAGCAAAGAATATCATCAGTACCAAAATCAAATCCTTTTGAACCCGAATTAGAGCGATCGGATGACCCAGATGCCATTTCGGGAATGGAAACTCGCGATTTGATAAAAAGATTGAAAGTTTATCAACTAGTATTAATCAAAAATTAAAGTTTATAGGTAAAAGAGAAAGATGGAGGGAGAAAATAGTGAGCGGATAAAGAGATCTCAAGTGGGTTGGGTTTGAAGGAAGAGAATTTGTTTGCTTTTTGCCCTCTCCTGCAAGGAAGAAATTGATGGCGACTCGTAAACGTGTGGTGTTTTGAGTATAAAAATAAAATAAGAAAACGTTTTACGTGTGGCAGATAAAAGGGATGAGAGTTGCCCCTGACCGACTTACAATATACCATCCTTCTTTGTATTTTCTTAAACAAAATAAATATGTCATATCATATGATCGGATCATCTTTAATTTAGACTGCGTAGATGATGTGGGTGGAATTCAAATTGTGTATAAATACCCTAGGATAGGGTGAGATGATTAATATGCATCTATATTATAATAATAATAATATGGAAGGTAGCAGCAGCCTTGTCTGACACAACTTTGACATGAAATGGTCTAATTTTACCATAGTATCCAACACTCTTCAAGGGTTCACACTCTCGTCCAAGATGGACATGTTTTTTCTTTATTGGAATAGTTTTTACTTGAATAGAGCCATCGGCATGCTAGGAGAATGGTGAAATTCATAAGGCACACAGAAGCATTACTCTCCAAAAGACCAAGGGATGGTATAAGTAATTTACCAATATAGTATAGCAGAGCATCTGCCTTCAAAATGAAAGTCACTTTTCTCACAAAATTACTACAGTATTGCAATGAATTTAATAGGCTTTCGCTTGTGATATTTATGGGCCGTGGGCTGGTTTGTTTACTGGACAGCCCCAATCATTTCTCCTACGTAACTCTTGGGCATCCCATCATCTGCATTTGATGTGAAACATTATTTATTAAACGATTTGTGGACAAGCCATCAAGAATAATAATGCTGATATGGCCTTTGCATTAGTCTACTCCTCACATTCTACGATAAATGTTCTGCTTCTTACATGGCTACCTTAATCTTCGCCATCTTTTATTCACAACAAGATTCAATCTTTGCAACCCAAAATCCATAAATAAAAGTAAATTCAGTAGCAAGCAGAGAAAAACAAGGCCATGCATCGCATGCATGGTATGGTTGCCGCGTAAAAGAATCCAACTTGCTAACTAGTGGCCTACAATAATAGTAATCTTTACCATTTCTGATCTCCATTCAATTCAATCCCTTTCTCCGACTTTCCCTTTCTTACCTACCAATACAACTCCACACCATACACACCCTTTTCTTTTTTAATAACTATTCTTCTCCCAGGATCCTTCAATTTTAAGTTCATCATCTTTTACCAATGAAGAAATCAAGTTTCTTTGCTGCTTCTGTTGCTGCAGCTTCTGCTACTGCTATTTCTTCCTCTCCTTCTTCTTCTTCTAACGAAGCCTCCACCTGCAATGATTCCAAATTGCAGCTTTCTCTTGCGGTATATATTTCCAGCAAATTCTCTTTCATAAAACAAAATTTGGATAGTTTTTACGTTTTCAGTTTTCTTTCGTGAAGTTATTATTCTTGTTCTTTTTATCTGTTATTGTCTATGCATTTCACCCTGTTTTTACTCTGTTTTGGCTGTTGGGTCCTCTTCTTCTTTTATAGCCTTCTTTTGCCTCTTCTTTTGTGGGTACTTCTTGAATTCCAATTCTTCGATGCTTGTCAGGTGGTGACAGTCCTGAATTCCAATTAGGAATCGAAAATAACATACATCTACATTGTGTTTTGCAGGAAGCTCGTTTAAAGAAAGACCAAAAAGGATCAATATCCAGAGAGAAATTTGCACCAAGGTTTGATGGGTTAAGGTTTATTGAAACCTTGGTGACTGCTCATAGATGAGATAATCAACCTCTGCCTGCAACGTTAACAATCTTCTCTCTGTTGTATTTAGAACGACTCAGCATTTTTGTCTTTTTTTCTGTTTTGTTTTTAACTTTTGGCTATAAATCTGATTAGAAGATCAAGTGTGATATTCAGTTTTATAGTAGTAACTGTTGGACTACAATATTCTGTTTTCCTGTCATTTTATTTCTTGAATGTAAAGTCGTTATTTTCTTTCTTCTGAGATATTTTTATGTAATAATTCAATTTTTGATGATACAAATTCAACTATCAATAGATCGGGTGGATTGGGTTTGAATTCTCAATCAATTATTCAACAATTTTTGATTTTTGATTTTGAATTTTCCTGTCAAATGTCTACGTGTTGAAAAAGAAAAGGAAAAGCAAGTTGGTAACGTGGTGTTACTATCATGTAAAGCCATGATAGCAATGGGATGGACATGAATCTGGAAATCACAAACTTAGCTATGCTTCTGATATGACGTGTGACTACTACGAATGTTAAAGAAGATAACTACTATTTTCGACATTTGTCCTTTACCACGATCGTCATGATCCCAATAGTGAACTAAGAACTTGGAATCCTTCATCAACAAGATACAGCCATCCAAATGCCTAATGGCCGGCCGGGAAATAATGACACCATTAGTTTCATGAATTACCAGTTAATCTGTTTATTAAGTCATGGAGGAGCGAATGCAAATGTGCTGGTGACCAAACAAGGGAAGGAAGCTGTCATTAGTTAGTGGAGTGTAATGCCCATGCGGGCTGAGTTCCGGGCGAGTCTTGTTTTCAGAGATGCGCATACTTCATTAGCAACAGGTAAAATAAACACTGTATTAGAGGATCTTGTCATTCATTGAAATATCTTTTTGTTGGACAGAGACCTTGTTCATCCTGGTGCAATTGGTTCTTTTGGCCCCTTTGTGACATTTGTCAAAATCTTGATAAGATGAAGAGCACTTGGGGAGTTTTATTTGGGAAGCTAAAGGGCAAAGCAGAATGCATGCATCTTCTTGTCAATCCAAGATTGCATTGATATTTTCTTGAACAGAGTAAATGCAGATGCCAAAGTAATATATAAATTGATAAGGCAAATGAAACATGGTGGAGAAAATGGCGCCTCTATATTCGGGAATGGACATGTCAACACACACGTCCTTATCGATACATATATGGCAATCCTTGTGGTTCTAAAACTGTGAGTAATTTATATCGAAAATGATAAGATCATAAGTGAAACTTAAACTAATAGTAAAATCGAAATTATAAACTCAAAGGGATGATTAATGATTGACATAATATACTTGGTGGCACGTCAGTTGCAGTGTACGACAATGACACCATAACCTCCAAATTATTGCAGAACAGCACTACCAACTTCTTATCCAAAATGGGCTTTTATTAGTATTATTATTTTTTCTAATAACGAGTTTTTACACAATGTTTGAAAAAGAAAATGTATTATTTTGTCCAAAAGGCAGGGTGATTGGCGGACACAGAACGTAACTAAAATTTGAGAAGAAGATGTAGAGATACAAATGACGCTAGATTCTGTCCCAACAAGTTTACTTGCTTTTGTTTAAATGGGCATCTTGATTAATATATCTCATACAGTTTCAACTAAAATCCAACAAAGAAATACTGTGAAAGCCATTTGAATCGCAAACAAAGGATCCTTCCATGCTTCAGAATTTAAAAGCTTGCAACACTTGTCAGGGGGGCTGAACCTTTTTCCCGGTTTAAGTGACAATCACACACTTGTTTCTCGAAATCACCGCATTCCTGGTATTATTTAGGCTTCGGGGTTTTCTTTGTTTCTTGAGATTGAAGAAGAAAACAAGAAAGTTGGTTTTATTGAAAATAACAAGATTAAGCTGCCCTTCTTATTGCTATAATTGCTTCTCAAACAGTTATTTCATATGATATTCAAGTAAAACAACCAATGACAAATACATGTCGGAAAAAGAAATCATTAGATTTCTATCCGTCCAAGATATGAAGATAATACAAATTAATCTTTTAAGACAAGTCAACGTTGGAATCTTCTAATTTTAAAAAATGAATGAATTTAATTGGTGCCTCCACTCTAGAGTGATGGGGGCATAGGGGAGGCAGTCGTTTATCCCTAAACTCACTCTTCGAGCTGGCGGGCTTGACTTTGCAATCTATTAATGTCATATGCAGTGAACCTTTTCATTTTCTCTATTTTCTATTTATTAACCAAGTAATCAAACCACCACCCAACTGGTAAGTCAAGTTCATTTCTTTCCTTCACAATTTCATATAATTTAATCAATTGTGTATTTCTAATCTAATTGCAGCGAGTGGCCACCCTAAACAAATATATAAAAAGTCAAAGGTTGATTATAGGACAGAGAGGAAAAGGAACTTCCATGCTTATCGCTATGTTGCATTCTGGAATCAGCTGATATATATCATATGTTTTTCCCTCCTTTATTCTCTCAAATTCATCTCTTGTTCCTCCTCCCTCTCTTCTCTCCTTTTCTCCCGTCAACAACACTCCCGCACCCCCTGGTTTTTGTACAAGAAACCAGCTTCCAATTACTACTGCAAATATCTCTTCTCCTGGTACCTTCCTTCAACTCCTTTTTTATACATATTTTCACATTACTTTTACATGTGCCTTTATATATTCTAGATGTTCCTTTCAAGTGTTTCCTGATCAACGACGGTTTTCAAGTTCATGAGTATCGTAAATCCTTCTGTTTTAGTTAATACTGTTTCATTGTATGCGTTCATGAGCTGTTGCTTTTACCATCTGTGTGTCGCTATAAAAGGAAACATAAGACAAGCCATAGGTTCGTAGTTGCATATCATATATTAGCCTGAATTCTGTTCTGACATTTTATAATGGGTTATGGAGTTTATGGAAATTTCAGGTTACCATGTGCTTTTCCGTGGTCAATTTGTCTCCCTCGAAAACCTTCTCCTTAAAATGTTTATGCACATAATTATTCGTTAAACTCTTCTAGATGTTTGGCCCCCGCAATTCAACGGATTCAAGCTCTGATATTATTCATGAAGAAGATTTTTCAATTCTAACATCAAAAAGATAATCAAAAACTAGGGCTTATTTTATTCCTAACATATACATGCTTGCAAGGCAAGATATATTTTAATGTCATATTTCTAGAAGGAACTATTTTATATACATACATATATATAATCTACGATGCTTCCGGGAAACTTTCCACAATATATATAAAATAGTGGGGACCCATATATAAATTAATATAACCAGAAGTCTGTTTTATTGCTTCTTAGCTCTTTTGTACTACAAGTTCCAGTTTCTGGCATTAGCCAGGTTTAGATTCAGTTCATTTAACATATTGCTTATAGTTTTATTTATTTGTGTATTGACGTCTATGCTTTGATACCTCCAGAAATGGATACCGTCGCCGTAGATCAACAAGTAGAAGAAGCTGTGCCGGAAAATAACTGTAACAGAGACGATAAGTCCCCATCAGAGAACTGGAAATCTATTCCTGAGAGTTTTATCGATTCTGACGAATGCCCATCTAGTGGATTCGATTGCAACATATGCCTAGATTCTGTGCAAGAGCCAGTTGTCACACTTTGCGGTCACCTCTACTGCTGGCCTTGCATCTACAAATGGCTTCATTTTCAAGGCATTTCGACAGAACACGAAGGTTTTCAGCAGTGCCCTGTATGCAAAGCTGAAGTTTCTGAAAGCAAGTTGGTTCCGCTGTTTGGTCGTGATGAAGTTACAAAACCTTACAAAGGCAAGTCCACCAATTTGGGCATAATGATTCCAAGAAGACCTCTTGGAATCGATCAACAGCCAGCTGGAAGTTATTCTGGTTCGCCAGTTTCTTCTATCTCGCGCGTTACAGCAGGAAACATGTTTGATCAAGAGAATGGAATGTTTGGGGAAATGATTTATGAAAGGGTCTTTCGTAACACAGTGACCAATATTTATAGTTATCCAAATTCATATAATCTTGCCGGAAGCAGCAGCCCGAGACTGAGAAGGCATGTTGTGCAGGCTGACAAGTCTCTCAGTAGAATAAGCTTTTTCCTGTTTTGCTGCATATTATTCTTGTGTTTTCTTTCCTTCTGATGAACTCTTTATGTTAGTACATGTGAAGAATCAGCCGGATATATTAGATCTTGTAGCTATATATAGCCTGTGCTGGCGGTATTATGTAATTACCGAGCCTTATTATTTGTCTTATCTTGATGGACTCGATTCATGTATTAGATGGGTACTTTCTTTGAAGTTTTATTTCATTCTTGTCCTGAAAGAAGGCATACCCAGTTGTTGCACTATTTCCAAATGAAAAATGCACTAGACCGCTGTAAACTAAAACCAAGAGAACTCCTGTAGCTAAGTCTCTTTCAAGCAAAGATAGTTTCTTTTGTTGTTAGATTTTGATCATGTCATATGAATATTAGAAAACCTATATAGACAGTAAACTTCTTAGATGCATATTGGTTCGTGTTTAAATTTAAACGTAAAATCTCTAGTCAAAGAAAAGAAAATTTCATCCATTCTACCAGCATGTAGTTAATGGGTGTGTCTAAAAGATTTGACCCTATTAGTCGTCGAAGTTGAAGTAAAATCGTGGTCATCTTCAATGTATTTGGTATTAGATTAGCTGGAAGAAGCTATCTTATTTGTGAAAAAAATAAAGAAAAGGATGCATGTGAGGAAGTTGAATGGTGGCCGGCCTCAATATTCATGGCGGTGATTACGGTGGGTAACGTGATGGATAAAATACTAGTATATGAAGAATATGGAGAGATGGTGGGGGTGGAAGAGTAGAAGAAATTAAGCTGAAAATGAAGGAAGGACGTTGAATTTGCAATGGAGATGTTAAAAGTAAGACAAGTGTGATGAAGATGATGATGTGGATTGGATGGATAGCCTTTGCATCTAACAAGCCAGTCCAACTTGCACCCTTATTAATATCTCCGTCCTCTATTCAAACTGTTGATTCAAAAAGATTAAAAGTAAAATTAACTGAAATTCAACTATAGGATGTGATAACGTGTTCTGAAGTTGATTGAAAATGATGGGCCCTAGTGGTTAAGTATATGGAGCCACGTAGCAGGAATTAATTATTTGTGGATTCGGGTAGGCAGTGGTGGTCAATATGGGGTAAAGAGCACAAAGGCACGTGCTAGGTGGCCGTTATAAGTGGCAATAAAATGGTCGGGCATGGAGCAGCTAACGTGAGCAGAGAAAGGCCAGACTTGCAGCCTCCGGAAAATAATCTCAACACAGGGACTAAATAATGGTGTTGGAGGAGTCAACCTGCCACACTCTGACTCACTCCCGCCTCATTTCCTTTTTCTTCTTTTCTTCTACACAATCATCCATCTCGCTTTTTATTATTATATCATATGATATTCTCATTCTCAAATCCACCATCTTCTTCCAACCATTATTAATATCACCTCTATCCCTAATTATTTTCTTATTCTCTGCTAGTTTATAGTCCTTAACTGGGCCCCCACCCCACACCCTACTGCCAGTGTTTCTTGGTACCAAAAGGTGATGCACTCACCCAGAGACCTCTACCGTCCGATCCGACAGGCATCATCGTAAGGGGAGGTAAACTGCCAGTGCTTTGGCAGTATTAGGAGCACTGCCAGTGCTCCTAATAATACTAATATGCATCTGCTAAACGGGCCTAACGCTGTCCAAACATAAAATAAAATAATAAAGAAAAACAGCCGAGCTTCTGCTTATGCTTTCACCACAGCACCTCCTGACACTCCACTATTATACTGTTGGCTACCTTCACCTCTTTCACTTTTTCTTTTTCTTTTTCTTTTTTTTTTTGTATTTCTGTTTCTTCCGCCGCTCCCCGTGACACTCACATTCTACCTCCTCCTGCTGCCTGCTCCATTTCTTTTTTTTTTTACAATGCACCAAAGCCGCCGTCTGCTAACCCAGTTCCTGCCTTTCTGCATTGTTTTAGTTCACTGTCTTGCTTCTGGAAATGTTCCTCATACTGTAGCTGACCTACATTGGAAACCGGCTACTGCAACCTGGTACGGCAGCCCTGACGGCGACGGCAGTGATGGTAATCTTTACTCTAACATCGTTGGAATCTTGCCATTTTATTTAAGTTCTTTAACTAAAGATTAATGGATGCTTTTATTAACTTAGCTCAAGTAATGTTATATGAAGACTGGTCAGTCGAGATTCTAGTTGAGTCTGAACATTTTATGGCAATTCTACTTCCCAAGTTTCCTTCCTTTCCTTAAAACCCAACTTCTTCCCTTTTCTTTTCACATAACTCGAGAAAAAAACAGCATAAATTGTATGTTCATTTTCCTTTGGGTGGGAATTAGTATCCATTCAACTCGGCTAATTGTAGAATGCTTGTTAGCTTCATTAGACTTTGTTAATTAGGCTAATGCATCAATTTACACAAATGAAAACAAAATTTATGATTTTTAGGCTTAGCCTTTTAACTATAAATAAATAAATTAAAGACGAAAAAAATGTGCAGGAGGAGCATGTGGGTACGGGTCATTAGTGGATGTGAAGCCATTGAGGTCAAGAGTCGGAGCGGTGAGCCCGATACTGTTCAAGAATGGAGAAGGCTGTGGGGCATGCTACAAAATTAGGTGCTTGGACAAGAGCATATGTTCAAGACGGGCTGTGACCATAATTGTAACAGATGAATGCCCAGGTGGCTACTGCTCTAATGGTCGGACCCACTTTGACTTGAGTGGTGCAGCCTTTGGCCGAATGGCCATATCCGGTGAGGGTGATATGCTCAGAAATCAAGGAGAAATTTCTGTCACTTACCGCCGGAATGTTATCCTATATAATATTATTATTTCCTCTTCTATGGTTTCTAGATTCCGCCGACCATGAAAATATAGGGACAGAGCTATTATTTAAAATAAGAGAATTTATTGAAATTAGTATATTTTATTTAGAATGAAATCTTTGATGAATTTTATTTTTTTCTTTTAAAAAAGGGATTTTGTTATATATCATGGTATGGTTGCAGGACACAATGTAAATACCCAGGGAAGAGCATAGCCTTCCATGTTAATGAAGGCTCAACAGATTACTGGCTATCTCTTCTAGTGGAGTTTGAGGATGGAGATGGTGACGTGGGCTCTATGCATATAAGAGAAGTAAGTCTGTTCTTCTTCTTCTTCTTCATTTTTCATTCGCAATTATTTTCTGGATTTACAAATGTTAAACTTAGTTTTGTTTTTCTTACCTAAAACGCAAACTTGTTGATGAGTTAAAAACGTAAAGGAATGGAAATGACATCGAAGTCATGTTTAAGTTGTTTCAGAGTCGATTATGCCCATCATTGCGGATATGTTAACTGTTAATCATGTGACAGGGAAAAGCAATTATCTTAACTTAACTTTTCCTACCACCTATTTTTATTTTACATAATCATGTTCATGCGGAATCAAAGGAGGAGAATGCAACACTTATCGTCTCTGTCTCCTAGAGATGCCAAATGCTGAGGAATAGCATCACTCATATTCCTATTTATCTTTAAACTTTTATATGAACTTAGTAAGCGTTCAAATATTCCATCCATTAATGCATAGTTGATGAAAGAAAAGCTGCAAATTTTAAAAAATATTCAAATACAATGTTAGTGGGTGTATACATGGTAATCGTAATATGTGTGTGTGTGTGTATAATGGCAGGCAAGTGGCGGTGACTGGCTAGATATGAATCATGTCTGGGGAGCCAATTGGTGTATAATTGGTGGACCACTAAAAGGACCATTCTCCGTCAAGCTTACAACGCTGTCAACTGGAAGAACAGTTTCCGCTAGAGATGTTATTCCAAGAAACTGGTCACCAAAGGCCACTTACACCTCTCGTCTACATTTCTTTCCTTATTAACATAACAATCTCCCATTCTCATCTCAGCAAATTGCCAACAAGACTCGCAGAAGCAAGAAACATGAAAAACAAGAAACACAGGTCCTTGTTGTCTTCATGCCAGGGTCTCCTCTTTACACAAAAGTCAGCTTTTGTTTTTCTTTTTACCATCGTCTTCCTTCTGTTGGATTGCTTGATGGGTATCCTATGCTCTCTTTTCTTATTTGTTTTTCTTCCAAATTCTAAGTTGTGGAAATGCTTCTTATTATTATATATGGAGGTAGCCCTCTCCAAAGGAGGGAGAGCTATTAGAATTGGGTTAGGATATGTGATTTTATTGAGTGTGAAATATTTAGCTGATCAATATGTTACTCTGCTTCTGGTAAAAAAAAAAAAAAAAGGTTACTCTGCTTCTTCCGGGTGCTGATTGTATGGTCAAAATTGGAGAAGTCAACAGAAAATGATGCCCAGCTATCCAATACTTCAATCTAATTGTTGATTCAGTTTTCCATTTTCCCCTTAATTGCAAAGGATAAAGCTTTCCTAATGCATTAAACATATCATATATATATAATTTCAACTTGGTACCTTTATATAAATGAGTTAGATGCTCACTAGCTAGAAGAGGTGACAGTGATGGTGAGGAACTCCAGAGGAATCCTAGAATCCGGCTATGAAACACATACAAAAACTCTGAACACTATCTGTTGCAGACAGACTTGAAAACTAGATATGCCATGGTGCCAAGCAATAGCATGCACAGACTCTACTTTATCTTATCATGAGACCAGACAATCCCAGTTTGGTAGTTGTATTTTCTTCCCTTTTGACCTGAAACAAACAAAACAAAGGCCAACAAAACCTCCGTCAATATTTTACCTTCAGTTCCTTGTCTATTCAACTTTTCTGACTTTGCAGAGGAAAGACGTTCCGTTGATCAAAATATTATTAAGGAATTTATTTCTAAAAAATAATAAAATTTTCATACATGAGGTGGTCATAGGAGCATGCTCCTCAGTCACTGCATATGTTTGTCAAGGAAATTGACGAGGAGCTCATTCACTTTTTCTGGAAATTGTTCATGAACAAAATGAGACCCTTCTTCCACGTAGATTATCTCTAAATCAGGCACAAAATTTTTCACTTGTCCACTTATGTAATCCTCCATGCCTGCAAACTTCAGCACATAGTCCTGCTCCCCCATTATCAGTAATGCTGGACACTTCACTTTTGGATCTGTTATCCCACAATCTATTTTTGCACACCTATATGAATCAACCAACCAATTCAGGTTGAGAGTTTGCAATATAATTTGCCCAACCTGGTAGGAGTTCATGCAATTACCTGTAAGGTACACGTAATGGAAAACGAAATCCTGATTTTTCATACAAAGATGCATAAACTTGAAGATCTTCCTCAGAGAACCAAGGTGGTAGAGGAGTAGAAGGATCAACCAAATCCATAATTTCTTGGTCATCCCTAGCAATGGGTACCTTAGCTCTCGAGAACAGAATGTAAATGTTTCTTATTACAGTCTTCACATTCAGCCTGCCAAAATCTGCTTCTGCTCTTCCTGGCTCCTGAACGAGTTGCAATTGCAGGCATGAGAAACAATAATTGAGCAAAACAAGTCAAATAGTTTGATTGAATGATGAGACATAACAAAACTCAAATAATAGTTCAATCATCAGCTGATGCAGTAAGATAGAAGAAAAACGCAAGAATCAGAAAAATGTAATGAACCTGCCATCTTGTTATGTAGAACCCTTTAGGCATGAGATCACTTCGGTTAGCATTAGGACCAGGCAACAAGAAAGGAATACCCAAGGTGGCGAACCCATACACCCTCGTTGGATGTAAGGCAGCTACCAGGCTCACTGCTAGAGCTCCAAAATCTTTCCCAATTATAAAGACCTGGTAATTTAACAGACTCTTTATATGACCTTTTCACAATTAGTTGCAATATAAAAACTAGAATTCCCAAATAACTGTTGACAAAGATGAGGAGCTGAACTAAAATCTAAACAAAAATTGCCCTAAATCAATTATTTTCAAGGGGTATGGCGGAACGACCACTAACCTTAGGGATTTGGAGAACGTCAAGAAGGGCAATAATATCATCGACAAGGTCCAAGTAAGTAGCTTTCTCTGGTTCAGCTGGCTGATCAGAGAGTCCATAACCTCTGAAATCAATAGCTAATCCTCTGTAGCCAGAATTTGCAACAGCTATCATTTGGTACCTCCATGTGTACCAGATTTCTGGGAATCCATGGAGGAACAAAACAACCTTAGATCCTGAAAAGGAAAAAAAAAGACTAAATTTTTAGTAAAAAAATTGGATGAAGATGAACAGTAAAAAGAAGGAAAGAAGTCAAAAAAAATACCAGATCCAATATCTGCAACATGTAGATTAAGTCCTCTTACGAGTACTTGGGAATGCTTGATTTGTTCCATAGCTAAGAGGGGCGAAGGGAAGGACGGAGAAACTTTTCACTCGTGATTCTTTGAATGATTAAAAAAATATCTTATATTTTCTTTCTCTTTTTGTCATTTTTCCTACTGTTTATTTTAATTGTCCTTCTGACAAAAACGGGAGCAACATTCGTAGGTAAGCTAGGCTTTTCATCATCATGGACCTAACTTGTGCATGTCCTGCTAAGATTTTCCAAGGTTTCATGTCAAAAAAAATGAAAATTATATCAAGCAAAGAGATATATGGGTTGGGACCCAAGCTTTCTTGAGAGCTTTACGGGCATATACATAAGTTCCACGTATCAGCATCGACCAGAGGAGCAGAAAACACATTAAATACTTGGCATCCAATTTATTAGCAGAAGCTTTTTAACTAAATGAACTTGAGAAAACTTGATACTGCTTCCTCCCAATTTACATTTATGGCAAATGCATCATCTAAGTTCTTGATGGGCTGCTTCATGTACGTTCACCTTGATAATCATTAAATTCTCACCAAAGCTTTCTCCGTTGATTATCAACGTTACATCTCTTTTAGGGTTTCCTGGACGGACGGAGCCGGGTGACTTGCACCCTTTTTCATGTGATTTGTCATTTATTTTTTGCATAAGCACACTGCATTGCAGCGATTTGCTTCAACTCTATCCACTACCTCCCTTTATATACAGATTTCCATACTTGTTCTCCCAGTTGTCTCAGAATCATTACTCTCTATTCGCGCCAACGTAGCCATTGCTTTATAGCTTTAACTGATGCATTCAAAATAAAATCAAAGACATAAAGGTTTGCATTTGCATTGTTCTATTGCTCCTTTCTCTCCTTCCTCTCATGGCCTCAAGGCATACTGATCATCTGCACGCAGGCATCTTCTCTAATTAAACATCTATGTGAAGCGTTTAAAATAATGGATTTACGTAGAGAAGACTGATATATTTATTTTGCATTTCGTGCTAAGCAGATGATAGACATCACCATTCTCCACACCCAACAAGGACAAGACAAGTGGTAGTAATAGCCAATCATAACAGTAGTTTTTACGGTAAGGGGATACTAACAAAGAGAAGTGTAGGTGAAGAAGTTGCATGAATGGCAGCTAGGATGAAGTTTGCCAGATTGTGGACATGCATGTGGATCATGATGAGAGTGTTGTAGAAATGGACGAACAATAATAGAACAATAGCTTGAGCAACAAGTAACAAACTCGAGTCGTGCAAGCAGCACCGTCCTTAAAGGATATTTGCATGTATTGCAAATTCCTCCCAGGATTAAACGAGCTCCTCCACTTAATGGGAAAACAGGAACAGCAAAAGGAAACCGAACTAGCAAGCTTAGAAGGTAGAGAGCAAAGGAGGAGAAGTGCTTTTTGGTGTGTTTAACTACGTTGGGGAGCTTCGTATTTATAGTGTTTAAGGTGAGGAGGTTAACGTTGCAATCCGAACGTTGGAGGAGAAGTGGAAGTCGGACGTGGGAATCATGGGAAGGTGGAGAAAATCATGGGATTAAAACGTTAGTGGGAGG
>CANYBF013379972.1:0-22260 GCA_948192965.1 Dalechampia spathulata
AACTCTGAAGAAATTCGGGCTGCTTTCCCTCAGCAGGAAGGCTCGGGTTTTCCTGACTTGTTTAGTTACTCAATTGAGTTAGCTAGATGAGTCGGGTGGTGACTCCACATTATTTCATTGTGCACATTTATCACACCACTAGCACGCCGCATTTTCCAACACGGGGAATCACAGGAGGATCTAAATAGCAAGTGGAAAAAGGAGGAACAATACTAGTACTGAAAGTTAAAGATAAAGTGGTTACAAGCAGGAGGTAGAAACATAACGTCCTTTTATGCCACAACTATTCGTAGGCATCAAAGGAATCAACTTATTCAGATTAGAGATAGTAATGGCCATTGGATCATAAAGAAGGAGCAAATCATGAGTAATATATTCCACTATTTCATAAATCTATTATGTGTTAAATCTTCTACATCTCAAGAAGTTGTTCAATTAATAAATCATGTCATTACCCTATATATCAATTAATAAGGCCCTAGGTTTGGGGTGGTATTGTGGGTCTTTTTTATCAATCTCACTAGAATAATGTTAAAGCTAATGTAATGCAAGCAATTCTTAACTTCTTCTAATCCAGGTATCTTCTTAATGAGATTAATAGAACTCACATAATCATGATTTTAAAGATAACACTCTCATTTTTGGAAAAGTTATAATACTAGAAGCCTCAAAGCTGATTCAAAAACTTAAGATGTATGGTCATGCTTCAAGATGAATAAGCCATATAAAGGAACCTTTCCTCTTTGAGTTCATTAAACACCAATTTCTGGTCATAGCTTTGGAAGCTTAATGTCATTCCTAAAATCAAGGTCTTCAAATGGAGGGTAGTTCATAATGTTTTGGTAACCCAAGTGATTCTTAATTCAATAAATTTAAAAGTCTCTAAAACCTATACTATATGTCATGATGTTGATGAAATTATTGAACATATCTTATTCTTTTGCTCTTATGCAAAAGTGGCATGGTTTGCCTCCATGGTGAGCTATAAACAAAACTTAATTAGATTTGTCAAGTTTGATAGTTGGTTGAATGATATATTTGAGATGTGTCCAACTCACAATCAAATAAATCCTATTGCTTATTTATGTTGGAATATTTGGATTACAAAGAATAACTGCATATTCAATGTCACATCCTCATTTTTAGTACATATTGTATTAATTTTTTGAGTAATGTGAATTACTTTTTATACGATTATATTTTAGAGGATGATGGGAATTATAGAAAATATGTGTTTTAAAATGTCAATAATGTGATAATTGATAAATATTATGATAATAATAAAAATATAATTAGCGGATTCACTAGATGATGATAATTTGAAGAATATTATGTCGAGTAACTTAAAATATTTAAGTGTATTTAATTATGATAAATAATTGGACGTACATACAATCATGCATGACAATGTACGTATGTATGTAAATATAAAATATGAAGAATTAAGATAAAGGATAAATGTATAATGAGAATACATAATTTAATAATTATGTATAAATTAAGAAAAGGTATAAATAAATTAGATAAAAAATAAACAAATTAATTGAACATACGTGCAATCGTATATTAAAATATGCGTTATGTATGTAAAATGTAAGAAAATAGAAATTTAGATTAAATTATATAAATTAAGAGTATATATGATATCATAATTAAATATGATTAAGGAAATTGCATAATAAATTAATGCAATTATGATGTATATAAATATATAAATGGATTAATGTATATTGGAATGTATAAGATAAGTATAATGGAATGTATTTGTATAAGTATGAGAGATGTATAAGTATAGTATAATATGGTATTATTATAATGTATAAAGATGATTGGATGGAATAAAATATTATATAAGATATACATATAATATGAAAAGGAGAAAATAAATAATGTAAATGTAAGAAGGTAAATGAAAATAAATATGATTATGCGGATATTATGCGAGTGGAATTTGAAAATAGTATATTTTAATGGGTATGGGGGAAAGTGATAGTGGAAGAATAAAATATTAAGAGTATGGGAAATTGAAAAAGGTGGTATGGGTATTGGTGTTAGTGGAAGGGGAGAGAGAATAAAATAATATTAATTGAGTTAGTGGAAAAAGATGAGAATGATATTTGATAGATAAATAAAGTATTTAAAGGTATTTTAAGGATATGATTATAGGGATTTGAAATTCATACATATAAATATATGTATTAGTATTGATTTTGGGCTAGAATCCAGTGTGGTAAGGTACATATTAGCTACCATTCACTTGCCCTAAGCCTTAACTTAATATATATAGTTTTTACTCTTTTTATATTAGATCTATATGAGTTATACAAAGGTTGGCCAAAATACCCTCATTTTCATCTTATACTTGTTATGACCAAACCACTTCTCTTTTCTATGTTCATCTTAAAAGCTGAATACATCAAATCCTCATGTTTCTAAGCAAAACACAACATATTGGCTTCTAACTTTTATGTCCTTTGATTGAATCTTCATTGGTGTTCACGCATGCTTATGGTGATGAGAAATGAACCTTTGTAAGTTTAAAATATGTTATGATGTGGAGATCCTTATAGATCGGATGCTAGATCATGAGGAAAATCAAGTTTTTAGTTCGGTTTTACTTTTATTTGTTTAAGATGAGTTGGTTTTGGGTTAGAACTAAAAGATCCATGCATCTTTGTGTTTAATGATGTTATGGTCGAACATTTTATGTGTATATCATGTTATGGCTGAATGTTTTAGAAGGTAGATCTAGTATTTTTAGCTTTTGGTTTGAAGTTTTTGATGTTGATGATGTAAAAATGATGAAGTATAGTGGATTGGGGTGTGTGTGTGTGTGTTGGTATGGTTTTTTCCCTTGCTTGGCCAAATTTCTTTGATGTTTATGTGCATGGTTGCTTTAATCTTCTAACATGCTTAAAGGAATTTGATAGAAACATAAGGTAATTACTTGAAAAGTCATAAAAATTTAAGTTAGAATTTGATTAATTGATGATTTATGATTTATGATTTAATCTTAATATTAAGTTTTATAATTAAAAGTTATAAATAATGTTTCTAAGTATATATGAATATCTTTATTGATTTAAATTTAAAGTAAGAATGGAAGTATTTTAATATTTAAAGGGGTATTTGGCATGTTTAATAATTATGAATTAAATAATTAATTAAATATATTAAGTGGAGTAATAATGGAGTAAGTGGCCATAATGAGGTTAAAAGCTTAAATGATTAATAAATAAAATATGATAAGTGGAGAATAATTGATGTATATGGTCATGTGATGTAAGATGACATAAATGATTAAATTATTAAGTATATTAAATATTCATTAAAAGAATATTGAGTTAACTTAATTATGGTATAAAATGATTTGTATAAAATTGGCAATAATTGATTAAAGGAGATGATTAATTAAAGGTATGAAATAATTGACAAGGAATTTATTTAAGTTAATAATAATGAAAGATAATAATTATGTATATGAAGTGTTGGTATATGGTTTATTAATGATCAAAATTATATGATTTGATTAGACATTAAGTATATTAAAGATGTATGGTACGAAATGGTTTATATGAATTGAATATTCTATTGAATAAGTTAAGACATATAGCATGATTAAATGAAAGTGATTTAATGAAGTGAAATGTCAAGTAGGTGCATGATATATGGACATACATATGAAATGAATGTTTGAATAAGTATAATAAGACATGTGAATATTATTATAAGTCTTTTGAATTTGGTTATTTAAATGATTAAATAAAAATAGTATTAAAGGGATAAGTATAAGAAAATATATGATGATAATTAAATGATTTGCAATGAGTTATAATATTGAATAAGTTTTAAATAAATATATAAGATGTTATGGAATTAAATTTAATTAACATACCTTTTAAATAATATGAGTTTATTGGATTAGTAATTAATGAGATAAGTAAGGATGAAATTAAAAAGGTATGTTAAAAGAAGTTAGAAGAGGATATGTTAATAAGTTAAGTTAATGAATTCTACTAAGTAATAACAGAAATATATGCATAAGAAATTATTAAGAGACTAATATAAGTCTAATGCTTTAAAATGTCAAATATAATTGAGAATTATTTTATAATACCATATGAATTTAAATAGAATATAATTTTTATTAATAATAAGGAATGAGATAAGGACATGGTCCATATAAGATTATGGTTTTTAATAAGTAATGATTAAATTGATCAAAGGAGTTATGAATATAATAATGGAAAAAATTTAATAAGTATAGTTTCAATAGTGAGAAGTCCATATTAAATTGATATCATGTACATATTGTAAATTGAATTAAATTATATGATATCAAATATGGTTAATATGAATAGTGATACAAATGTAAATGATAATATGATTTTTCCTAATTGATGTTATGATAAGTAAGTGTTATAAATTAATAAGTAATTGACCGTTATACAATGGTATGTGTTTTTAAATGTAAATAATAGATGATTAATGATAGAATTAAACTTATTAATTAAAGATGAATATTTAATATGTGATTTATATGGTTCAGAGGGAAATCAATGCTTTCCACCGAGGAATTAAAATAAGGAAAGGAAAAACAGGTTTGTGCTATTTATTTATTGATACCTTAGTAATGGATCGGCAGGTAAGTATTAACTTACCTTAATAATTAACATATGATAACATATTTTATTTCATGCTTTTATTATATTATAAATATGAATTATTGAAGTTAAATTTAAAATAAATTTTATAGAATATATAATAATTCAAAGTAATTAATAAGGTTGATAATTAAAGTTCATGATTATCGAGCAAATACATGATGAATATATTATTCATTAAAATGTTATTATGTTATTATGATGATGATTGATGGTTAATTTATATTTAGAATATTATGAAAGGAAATAAATGATGCAATATGATATTATGATCTATCAATTAAGGTTATCATATATAGAATTAGGAATACAGTGATAAGGTGAGTTACAATGAATGATATGATTATCATTACAATTAATGGTATTGATTGTATAAGATAGATTATGTATGGTGTTATATATTCTGATGCTTATATATATTCAACATAACATCAAAAGTATATTAAGTACATATTATGTAATGAATTATATAAGTAGGAAGGTATAATTATGGGATAGTTTAAAGATGTTATAAGATAGGAAAGTAAAAGAATGAAATATTCTAAAGATATGAGAAATATAAGTTCATAGGATCTAGTATCCTAAAGGTATCAGAGATTGATGAATAATTATATGATAGTTATTATGTATATAGTTTATAATTATATTAAATGAGATGTTATACCTATGATGTGCTATGATTGGTATGATTAGTTATTTGTGATTTATAGTTGATGGTTATAATATCATGTCCTATTAATTAAGGTCAATGATCGATATTTTAATGTTTTTATGTTATGAGATGATCTTCATCATAATGGATGAAATATGAAATGGATGATGAATGAAATGGATGAAGCATGGAATGGATGATGTATGGTACGTTATCATGATGATTATATATTTTCATCATAGTATCATAGCATAAAGCATACATATCATGTCATGAGACATCAATTGGCATACTCATATCATGGCATGACATGGAGAAATAAGGGAGGAAAATGAGTGAATGTAAGGAAATGATAAAGGAAAAGGCTATTAGCATTATGAAATGAATTCCTACGAGAAATTAATGGAAAGGAAAATGAAATAAAAGCAATGAAATGAATATGAAATGGGTTCCAGTTTGTTGAATCATAGAAATGATATGAAATGAAATGAAATGTAAGACCCATCACCAAGTACGCATATGAAATGGCCCAATATGTGAAAAGGCAATGAAATGAAATGAAATGAAATGTTACAGGAAAATAAGAGGGAGAATGCATAACATGAATGCATTCTCACAATCAAACATTATCATTCAGATATCATGAAAATTCATGTGGATGAGATGATGATATTTAATGTAGTTAAAAGATTACATTGCTTATGGGTAAATTCTAAACAGAATATTGATTGAAAAAAAATAAGTGATGAGTAGCATGGCAATGAATTGATATACTATTGTTAAAATGAATTATGATCTAAGTATTTCAGTGAACAAGTAAATATGGTTATATGTAACAGATGCACAAAAATAATATACTAAATGCATGTATGGCGATGTTATAATTACGATGATTAAGATTATTAAACCCATTGTATAATTATGACATATGTTTACTATATTTATATTTATAACACAACTGAGTGAAATATTCAATGTTCATCATTTGATGGACACAGGTTTAACAGATGGTTAGTCATGCATAGATTCCAATGCACCAATTCAATAGGGCTCTCTTTTGATAGCAATGACTTGGATTAGTTTAAGGTTGTCTATATAATATGTCATGCAATTAAAGTATTGTTTAAGGCAGTAAATGCATGTATGTAATATGAGGTTAATATTCTAAAATGTTTCCACAAACTTAAAACATAGTAAGAATTTTATATGTATAAAAAAAATTTACATCCCTTGTAAGGTAATCAATGATTTTCATTTATTGAAGATCATTAATTATTCTACGGGAGCATGTTGCACTAAAAAAAGGCATAACATTCAATGGTATTCAACCTAATCCTCTTTTAATAATGTGAAAGGCAGTAGATGCTTGCTCTGAATATATTGTTTTGACCCAAAAGAATTATGTTATAAAGTGCAAATACATACCCAACTATTCCTAAGTGGAACCCTCACCTACCATATATGTTGAAGTATAATTTTGATGCAACTTGTGCTCCTAATAACAGTAGAATACCCAAAAGCTTATTGATGGCAAGACTAGAATCATGCATGTTTTATCACCCCTTCAAGCTAAAGCGGCAATCTATATGGCTACATCAACAAACATGCAAAATTATGTCTTTGAATCTAATTGTAAATAGTTGGTGGATATGCTAACAGCTCTTAAAGTTGAATTGAATTGGGAGATTGATGCTCAAATATCTTACATTAAGCAAGCCTTAACCAATTGTTGCGCATACACTTTATCTTTTGTTAATAAGAAATGTAATACTGTTGTTGATAAGTTAACCAAATTGGCTCTCATTAATAATCTTATAGTGGATTGAATTTCTAGATCCTTAGGAAAAGTTGTTACTAACTGTAATTCTTTCACTACTTAATGAATTCCTTTTCTTCCTGAAATCCTTTCACTACTTAATGAATCCTTTTCTTTCTATAAATCCTTATGAAAAGTTAGGAACTTCTATAAATCCTTTTAATTCTTTAAATCAAAAAATGTATTTGTATGAGCGTCCACATATGTACACATCTTCACACAGACGTGTACAATCAAAGTGAACCAGGTAGTTTAGGAAAACATTAATCTTAATTCTCATGCATTAAATGATATTTATATTAAAAGATTATGATAGGTGCTATTATATTAGATTTAGTTATATAGATAATGATAAATATGTTTTATTAGACTTTATTTTATTATCTATATAATATAATTAAAAATATAATATAATTATTATTACATTAAACACTACTTATTAATATATCTTACCAAACATGGATGCTTATCCATGATGAATTGATCCTCCATTAATCATTACCGCCAAATTATATTAGCCTCCTCTCTTCCCATGAATAGGCATTAGATTTACACCGTCTTGTCATTCCAAATTCATAATTTATCGCAAATGAAACTACACGCTTGATCATTTGAATAAAATGTCTAGCTATTTCCTTTAAACCTAAGAGGGGGGACGCGGGGTTCGACCTACATACCAGTAACAGCGAGCACGGCCAAGTACAAAGGTTACTGGCGAATTAAAGTCTAGTTGAATTACAGTGAAAAAGGACTTTTGATCAAGAGAAAAAGTTTCTACATCAATGAAAATCAGCTCAGAAGCCATAGAAGAGAAAATTGGAGCACAAAACTTGATCCTCAAAAGCTATGATGTTGAGAGAGGAATTGGCTTCACTGCCCTCTGAATTCGCCTAAACACAGTCCTTACTCTTTCCTTGAGACCTTCGTTTTCACTTTCAACATCCCCATTCTGTTTGTCTAGCTGTGCTACATTCCCATCAACACTTATAACTAGCTTTCCGTTCTCCCCTACCTTCACATCTCCGAAAATTGAAACAAGGAGAGCATAGATAATCTTTTCCGCTTTCTTCTCATTTTCTTCCTCCGATATCACTGCCTCTGATTCGAGTACCACCTTAGGAACCTCCCTACTGATGTTCAATACTAGAGCTACAACCGAGTCGGACACCATATCACTTATTGGATCTGCATTCCAATGAAGTGAAATGTGTCTGTCAGATTCCTGCTTCACTGTCACTCGTTCATGCACTAGCAATGTCGGAACCCCAGACTCTTCATCTGTTCCAGACTCCACACCCTCGTATATCTGCTCAAGCCTGTGTTTCATCACACCAAAGGCCCCAGAGAATGGAATAGTAATCCTCTGAGTAACATTTGCTGTTGATAATTGTGAGAATACATGAAGATCTTCAGGTGCCATGATTTGGTAAGTGAAACCTTTCTTCACAAGTATTCCGCTTACAGTTTCACCAACCTCTGGGGTCTTTTCGGCCAGTTTCCCAATGGTTTTGGCCATTTTTTCGGAGTTGAAGAGCATCTCAACAGACTGACAATTTTTTGGAGTGATGATTTTAGTATTGCCATCTGCAAACTCTGTAATAAGCTTCTGTTTGAGCCTCCCCATTTCATTAGCTTCGCCATGAACAAGAATAATGTGAGGCGGCATCAACTCCCTCAAGAATGTACTCGTCTGAGCATAATCAGCATGGGCAGAGAAGGAAATATAATGAACCTGCATATTCAATGGCGCAGCTAGCCCATTCATTAGTGTAACTTCCTTCGGTTCATTGATGATGGTCTTAGCTAGGGTCCCCTCAACAACATATCCAGGTAACACACAAGCATTTTTCTTGTCAGAGCACCACATATCAAATAACTGCCTTGACAACCCGCTCTGCAGCCCACCAGGACTGGCCATTACCACGGATGGGCCCACATCAGTAAAATCCTCGATACTATTTAATGGTGATATGTGTTTGAATTTGAAGGGATTTGAGTTAGCAAACTGGTTGCGGATTCTCTCATTCATCGATAGAATATATGTCTGATAAACAGTCATACACTTTTTTGCTAGGGGAGAGGCATAATATATTGGAATATTATGTAGCTCAGGATGGTTAGACCAGTATTCATCGAGGATCAGGAGAAGTTCTTGGGCACGGCCTAGAGCAAATGCTGGGATCAAAACACGGCCTCCTTGAGAAATGGTCGAGTGGATGACATCAGTGAACCGCTTTTCCCTAATATGCCGAGGTTGATGGAGTTGAACGCCATAAGTTGATTCAATTATACAAATATCTGGGGAGAACTGTGGCATCTCAGCAGCTCGAAGATGTCTATCTTCTTCACGTGAATAATCACCAGTATAGAGCGCTCGAACACCAGCAATGTCAACCATGAACATGGCAGCACCAAGGACATGTCCAGCAGTATAGCACCAAAACTTAATCCCATTCACCTCAACTGTTTGATGAAAGTCAATAACCTGCATTTACAGGAGTCATCAATAAACTGAACCACTTAAAAATTCAGTTGACTGTAGGAACAATTACATTATTTTCATTTTTTTTTTTTTGTAATAAACTATAGGGATCATTGATTCTTCCAGACATGTGCATGCGCGCACATAGACATTGATTAAAAGCTGCCAATATTAGGATGTCAGGCTCCAGGCAACTATGGGAAGAAGAAGGGGGGAAAAAGCACCACAATGTGATTGCGATGTTCTGTAAGGTTCAGTTAAAAGAATAAACAACCTCAATCTCAAATCATTCAACTGAAGCCAAATAATGTTGATGCAACCTACTTCTTTGTCCAATAAATTCTTTTTAAAAAGTATATTCTATTTTAAACAACTCAAAGAAACAAGAAAAACAAAAACAAACAGTGCATATTTTTCATAATATAAGAAGATAAAGACAATAATTACCAGAATATCCAAGACGAAGTGCTGTCACTTGTCCACTTAACTACTAGAAAATGCATTTTGGTATGACCACACAATTTAAAGTTCAAAAATTGAGTTTGAAGCAAACCCAAATTGGGTCTAATGCTAGATAAAAAAGTACAATGTTTACAGGTTTATACCATGGATTATTATAGTGGAGTAGCTTTATGTTATCATCCTGCTTGGTCCAAAATATTAAAAGCATAAAAGTTGATGTTGAATTCTTAATGAATAACAAAATACAAAACTAACAAACCCCAAATATATTTTAATGGATAGAGAATAAAAGAGCAAAAAAATTCATGAGGAAATTTAAATACCAAAAATTAATGTGTTTCATCAAAAGGAATAAGCTTGTCACAAATGGAAAAACCCAGATAAAAGATTGAATGATAAGAAATTCGTAAAATATTTAATCAGATTGCTAACATAATGTCAAAAGAAACTGTTAAGATACTAACATAGAGTAAGGGATTTTATATCGTAAAATAATCTGTAAAATATGCTAGATTTGTGCAATTGTCCTAGAACTATAATTAAGCAATAAACTTGGGTAACAAGTATTCTATCCTTGTTGAAAAAGACCGGTATCTATGTCACTATAGGTTTTATTAGCTTACTATTAAACCATCTCTTCTTTCTTCCTCTTCCACTTAACAAAAATTTTCAGAACTGATATTACGAGCATAAAGATGGTGAAAATCAGAAGTACATAATAGTAGATAACACAAACCTCAACTTTATCCATGGACCGATTTATGTCCTGTTCATCAAACAACATGTCTTCAATGGAAACCTTGCTTACTTTCACATAATCGGTTAAAAGCAACTTGTAGATAACCTTAGTTGCATGCGTCATGAAAACACGCCCCTTAAATGTGGTCTATCAAGAGTTCATATATTAGTTTAACTGTGAAAACAAAATCTGTGGGGCTTTATAATTAGTGATCACACAAAAGAAACAAACCTTCTCCAAGAAATATGGTAGCGATGCAGCATGATCCAAGTGAAAGCTGCAAGTAATAAGCATCAGTTATAATGAAGACAGCATCCATGTCTGAAAGAGGTGACATAGAGGTAAGAGAATATCAATTCAGGAAATAATGTCAGATAGTGAAACTTCAAAGTAAATAACACAAAAAAGAGGAGAAAGTTGGATGTGCAACACTGGGATTTCAAATCTTAACTGTAAAACTTAAATTATACATGAACTTTTAGCCGTTAACGGTTATATTGAAAAGGGATAAGCAATTAGAGCAAGAATTTTCATTCACTTCACATCTTATGCTTCAATTGGGCCTGGTCACTATCAACTCCTCTAACCTTGCAGGTTCTAAACAGCATGAATATTCAGCAAAGCAACGCTTGAATTTCGTAATTATGAGAATCCTGTAAAATTACCTTTCTCTTGCAATTGAATATTTAATATTATTTCTTACAGCATGATCATATGAAAATAAGTGTCAATCCTTAACACATCACATAGAGAACGCAACTTCATACTGTAGTACGTAATTTCATTTACTAAAGAAGCTAAATGTGGCAAATTATAGAACGCACGGTTAAACTAATCAGAAACAGAAAATGGTAAATGATACACAAATAATAAGCAATTAAAAGATCTTGGAAAGAGGAACGCGTACTGTGTAATGAGAAGTACATCAATGGTCGAAGGATCAATCTCATCAAAATATGGCAACGCAGCCATGCCAGAGTACGCCGGATGAATTCCACAATCAAACTGCACTAGCCAGAAGAATGAAAATAAGGAATACATTCCATGAAAAAGAAAAGAAATCTAAACCCCTTTGTCGACTGCGGTATCAGTACCAAAACAGTTTTCCCTTTATAGGACATGTAGACACAGGAACGACCCACTTCATTGCCTGCTCCCAGAGGAGTTACAGTAAGTAGGTCTCCTTCTCTTGATACTGGAGCTTCCTGTCTCTTCAGAGATGGTGGTTGTGCAGTTGAAGCCATTTTTCTGAGAACTAGCTTTTTCAGCTATGGAATAAACAAGAGCAACCCAAACAAGAAGTTCAAGGAGTGAGGTTTTGCGAGCAAATGCAAAGATGCCCAATTCACATCCAATTTAATGAAGAAATGTAGTCGTGCTCGAGAAAGCAGGCATCGGTAAAAGATTTCTAAAACTCAAATGGAATTAAAGGAAGAAGCCCAGATGAAATGAGTATTAGGGTTAGGGTTTAATAATGCCCCGCAACAATTTGGAAATTTGATATTGGGATAACCAAAAAATAGACAAATTTTAGGAGGTTTTTTACAAAAATACAAAAAAAAAAATCTTTAAAACCTATAAAAATATAAAAATTATATTTTTTAAATACAAAATTCAAAACATTATTTTTAAAAATATATTTTAAAAAGATTTTAAGAAAAATATATCATATATATATGTCAAAAATACTAAAAAGATATTATTTAAATATATATAAATATTTAAAATGTATATTTTAAATATTTAACATTAAAATTTTAAATTATAATTTTGTAAATATTAATTTAGAAAATCATATCTTTTACATTTTAACTATTTTTAATTTTATATTAGATTTTAATGGAAAAATATATTATATATTAAAAAATTAAAAAATATAAAAATACTATTTTTCAAAATAAAAAATGAAAGAATATTTTTGAAATAAAAAGTTAAATAACAGGTTTTCCTGTAATTTTAGAAATATTTAATAAAATACTATTATTTTCATAATTTTTCCAATTTTTTCATGTTTTCAAAATTTCCATCCCCAAAGTTTTTTCAATTTATCTAATTTTAAGTAAAAATGCCTTTTTGAATTGTTTTAATTTTACTTATTTCTTTCTAATAACTATTATTATTATCTAATCTTCTCAATTTTTTCCTCAAATTTCTCCTATATTTCACTTTTCACATCCTTTTATGTTACTTTTCCTTCTTTTTATTCTGTCTGTTCTTCTTGTGATTATTTTTCTTTCCTCTTTGTTCTTCTTCTTTATTTTCTTATTTTCAAGATTTCATTCTTGATTTTCAATTATGATCGTCTTCCTCCTCCTCCTCCTTCATTTTCTTTTTTTTCTTAATCTACAATCTTGATTCATTCTTTAAAAATTTTGAATCAAGATTACCTATACATTTCTTTTTTCTTTCTTTATCACTTCTCTTCCTTTCTTTTTGTTATTTTGGACAAGAAAAAAAATCCTTACAAAATGAAAAAATTTCGATTAAATGACACCCAAAATTGACATCAATGAGGTTAGAAAGTTATTTATTGGCTAGAAGAGAAATAAGAGTTACTAGAAAGGAAGAAGCTCATTGAATGGGATTGAACATAAAACAAGAGTTGCACATGTATGTATGTGTATATATATATTAGCTTACTTGATTATTCTTATTAATTCTTGGAATTGTCTTCTACTTTATGCTTAGGTGTAGTTACCAAGCAAAATCTAGTTGTTAATTACCAAAGTAAAATTTAACTTCTCATTCTTTTAACCTTGTTATATGCACAAAATCATTATTATGTTGGTGGTTATGTTTCATAGTCTTTCAAGTTAGAATGAACATTAAATTATTTTCTTATGACAAATTTATTTCCAAAGCTATGAATTATTCTTAGTATGCATTGTATAAATCATTTGAAGATTGAACTAAACATTTTATCATTTTGTTACTTATGCTTCATTAATAAATTTATTCATATTAATGAATCTGCCACGTAAGCTATTTTTGACTCCGTACTCATGAATTATATTGTTTTATTCTTTGAGTGCATATATTATATTTCAAACTTAAACTTCTTGATTTAAAGATGCATATAATGTAAATAATATTATTGTCATATTATTCTTTAATGATTTTGAAGAAATATACTTATACTTGTTCTATTTCCTTTTATTTAATTCAAATGGTTCTTTAAACTATTTTTTGGTTAGTTTCAAAAGAAGTTATATAATAGTTGTATGTCTTTTATGTTCCTTTCTCTTATATACTTTTTGTATACATATTATTTTATATTTTATGTTTTGTATTCTTTTTTGTAACTTAGTTGTCTTCATATTTTAAATCTTATGTATAAGAAATTAGCTTTCATGGAATATAATATGAACATCTATTTCTCTTAAGTTTGACTCATGAGCTTAAAATGCTTGTCAGAATATTTAAGCCAAAATCCTTAGTTAAAGCATATTCGTTAGCTAAATTATGAGAATTATTTATTGTTGCTTTATTCTAGAGACCTAAATACAACATTAAATTACCTTTTAATTCCCTTATAAACTCTCAACTAGATTTACTTCTAACTCATCTAAAACCACCAACTAGACCTATGAAAGACAATTTAAAGAATATTTCGTACAATTTAACTAGTAAGGAAATTGATGAAAAATAAGCTAAAAACTTATTGGTCTAATGAGAAATATATGTCAAGCCATAAATGTTAAAAATAACACACATATGTATGGTTGTTGTCAATGAAAAATTTGTTGTAGAACCTGAAGATATTAGTTAAGGGTTAAATAACCTTAAATACAATATTAAGAAGGGAGAGTAATCAAAACCATGATTATTAAAGGACAATATGGCAAGTAAAAGTTTCATATTCTCATTGATACATGTAGCACCTATAATTTTCTTAATGAAAAAGTGATTAAAGGCATCAATTGTACAATGACACCAATATATGAGGTGTAAGTGGAAGCAGTTAATGCTCAAGAGTTGAATTGTGAAGTTAAATATGCAAGTTTCCAATGGAAGATGCAAGGTCAAACATTTCAAACCAATGTATTCTTCCTACCACTAGAAAGTTATAGGACATAAGGTAGAAGTGGTATCAAATGTACAAGTAGCAGTAAAGCAATGGGTGTTAATTTTCTATAATCGTAATTTAAGGAGAATAGTAATTATGCTACTTAATTCCTTTGAGGATATATTTGAAAGCCAATCGATCTTCCTCCTAAGTGACCTTATGATCGTAAAATTCCTATCATGCTAAGAGAAATCCTTATTAGTTTATGACCTTATAGATATGATTCTTCATAAAAGATGGTTATTGAGAAGATGATATAATAGATGCTTATAATAGGAGTGATCAAGGAAATCATGAGCCATTTTGCTAGTTCAATTGTACTAATCAAAAACAAATATAATACTTGGAGAATGTGTGTTGATTATGGAGCATATAATAAAATCATGATTAAAAATAAAATTCCTATTCCTTTAGTTAAAGAGTTATTAGAAGAATTGTGAGGAGTTACTATTTTTTCTAAAGTAGACCTTAGATTTAGGTATAAGTAAGTTTAGATAGATGAAGATGATATTTCAAAAATGGTGTTTAAGATTCATGAAAGGCATTATGAATTCTTGGTCATAGCTTTTAGGCTAACCAACACCCTTTCTATATTACATGGTTCATTGTACCTGTCTTGATGAAACATACTCCTGTAGCATATTTAATAAATCCTTTAACTAATTGAAATCCATTAATCACCTTATAAGGGATGAATACATTCTTTCCAACCAATATGATTTAGCTTTTCATAATCCATAACAATAATATCTTATTAATATTTATTATTAAATCATAAATGTATCATGTATATGGTATGAATAACATGTTAATGATTTCTCCTCCATCACATATATTATTCAAACCTTTGACTATTGGTCAAACAATTGATTAGAAAGTGTCAAATCTAAGCAGTGGATTCTAAATGCTATTATGGGTGGGGCTTTTGCCGCAATCCAGAGTGAGGCTTGCGACGCACGGACCAGGGACCTGTTTGGAGCAAAAATACAGTCTTCTCTAGGGGCTACCTCGAGGAATGAGATAGACTCAAAAGAGTTACAAGATAGAGTCGCCACTGGATGGTTCTAGAATTGGTTTAACTAACCCATTAGCATGAGTGCTAAGTGAAACGCTTCAGAGATAGGTTCGGGTGGTGAAGATCTATTCTCTCAGAGTTTCAAGTTTGCTTTTACCATTTTAGTTAAGTTAATTGCCTTAGACAAGTGAGCATTCATAATCGTGAAACAAGCATACAACAGGGTATAACATAGTAGCAATCATTGCAAATATAGCATGGCATCATGATATGACAATCATGGCACGAAAACATAGCATATGCATGACATGTAAGATGACATGACATAAGCATGACATGTGAGATGATATGACATGGCATGACATGTAGAATGACATGACATAAGGATGACATGTGAGATGATATGACATAAGCATGATATGTGAGATAACATGGCATAAGCATGATATATCATAAGCATGACATGTATGACATGTAAGATGATATATCATAAGCATGACATGTAAGATGACATGGTATAGGCATGGTATGTGAGATGACATGGCATAGGTATGATATGGTATATCATACATCATATATCAATGATAAAATGAGCATAGCAACATGAATGAAAATAATAGTAGCTGGTGAAAGGGATAGAAGAAGATAGAAGATACATGAGGGATTTAAGGCTAAATCATATAAAAATAGGAGAATAAGGCTATTCTATTATAAGGAATCTTTATCAATATATAAATTTGAGACATTAAGCAACGTCTCATCCACTCAGAAAAAGTTAACTTTGGGTAGTATGAGTTAAAAATGCACGAGTGAAAATGTAAAATAAACAAGCAAAATCGTTAGTAGCAAATGAAATTTAGAACTTAATTGACTAATTCTATGCCATGTGAAAGTATGAATCCAGAGCTTAAGTTCGATGAATGTAGTGGCAACAATCATGAAAAAGTGAATAAACACAAGCCAGATCATGAAAAATCATGCAAAAGTAATCAATTTTAGGTAAAATTGATCAATAGTAAAATCAAAATTTTTAAGATTATATGAAACATCACTTAGAAATAAATCACTGTCCAATCAAGCTAAACATGTCAAGCAACATAAAAAACACAATTAAAATAGCTTTAATTAATTAATTAAGCAAAATGAGATGATTTAATGGCAAAATCATAAGCAAAAGATCAAGGCATGATGAATGGGATCATCACTAAACATCAATAGGAGATAGAAAACTCAACCAACCAAAGCCAATCACATTATAAAACATTAGAAATTAACAAATTAAATGAGCATTTAACTTGAAAAATTAATTTAAAGCTAAAATTAATGAAATATGAATGATATATGATGAACTTAGATCATTAGGGCTATTGTAAAGTCTCTCATGCTACTGAGAACTTCAAGGAATGTCAGTAAACAAGCAAAAATTGAATGAAAATGTAATTTTTTGGCAAAATTAGAACATGATGTGTACAATATATCACATGATATGCCCCACATATAGGCTATGTATAGCACACATCATATGATGTGTGCAGCATGTAATGAGCCAGTTTCAATGGAAAACTCATTTTAAGTAAAAACACAAAATAAAACCCAAATCATAATAGATTAAATGAACATAGCAGATCATTTAGGGCATGAACCATCAAAAGCATCCATCAAAACTCATATAATTGAAGCCAACTATCAAAATCAAATCAAAAACCAAAAACCATCATGAAATCAATAAGGAAAGGAAGAGAGAATAAGGACTCCACTCATCATAGTAGATTAGGTTTCTAGATATTGATTTCAAAGGTAATTATGAATCAAATTAAGGTTAATTAATCACTAATCTTAAGTTAATTATTTAATTAAGTAAGATTTAATTTTGATAGAGTTTAAACAAGTTTGAATGATTTTTGGATCCTTTTCCATAAATCAAAAGGCTTCTATTTATAAATGTGGGTGAGGGAAATGAGAAAATATTTGGGATGTGGGATTTTTGAAAATTAGACACTATGTCTGTAATACATAGTGCTATATGCGTAGCATATAGCAATAGATCCCTAGCATGTCATAAATTTGACCAATGTGCACTACCCAATGTAGGCACATTAGAATTTGTGCGATATGTCAAAGAAGCATCATTTAAGACCTTAAGGTATGGTGTCCTATGGAGTATATTAGATTTGCTCAGGAAAAGGCCATTTACCAAATGTATATTTTCATGATATGTGCAACATGTAGCACTATATGCTCCACACATCAAAAAATACACGCTATACGCTCCTCCTTCTACAAGCAAAATGTAATATGCTCTGCATGTCCAGAATACTTAGGAAAGGGCTCAAAAGCATATGTACAAGTTGAGGGCAACATCGAGGACCTGTACCAAGCTAAATCGATAAAAACTTAAAATTGCAATACATGGGTGAAAAGTCAAGGTCAATAGTTTACCCCTTGATTAAGACCATTTTAAGGTGACATAACAAAAGTCATCAAAATAAGACGTAATCATCACATTACTTTTCACCCAAAGTAAAGGAAATACTTGATTGATGCTCATGTTAAGGCCTAGTGCTCATGTTGAGGCTTATGAAATGCTTATGTTGAGGCTTACAGGATGCTCATGCTAAGGCTTACAGAATGCTCATGCTGAGGCTTGTAGAATGCTCATGCTAAGGCTTACAAAATGCTCATGCTGAGGCTTGTAACTTCACGAGGAAAATTAGGTTACGCAGGGGATATGAAAGTGATCCACCAGGGAAAATTCCATCAAGATGCTCATGTCGAAGCTTACAATTTTATTGGGGAAGAGGATGTGATCTACTGGGGATGTCAAGTGCTTAAGCGGAGGAATCAATGTTGATCGAGTAATGCTTATGTTGAGACTTACAACTCACTTAGGGAGAGTAATACTTAATACTACCATTAGGAGCTTGGTGCTCAAGCAAGATGATCAATGTTGACTAGAGTACTCATATTGAGGCTTGCAGCTAAATTTTGCTACTAAGAACCCAATGCTTGGGCTAGATGATTAATGCTGATCAAGTTACTATAAGGTTAAAAATCATATGAAATCTAAGCTTAGAAGTTTATTACTAGGGTTTAGGAGTCAAATGCTTGATCTCATGATCGTTGCTAGATCAGGTGGTTAACTGTAAAACCCGAGATGATCAAATATTTGATCAGGGTAAACAACTACTGGTTCTATGGTGATCAACTATCAAATATATACTCTCACTATTAAGTAAGTGTCTAATATCTTTAAAGATTGTATTTAGGACCCACTACTAGAATGTGACACTCGATGGTCAATAATTTGACCAATAATCAATTGTTTGACTAAAAGTGATTGTTTGCTGGATCAATTTCCAGTCTATGCTAGAAATAGAAAAGCAATTTGTCAGTGAAATTAGAATTGAAATGGTCTAGAGAAAATGCCTAAATTTTTTAAGTATTAGTCTACTACATTTTGATTGATTTTTTATATTTTTTATATGCTACAGGTCATGAAAATTGGACTCCCTAGGAAAAATGATCTTTGAAAATTCTAAAATTTTTATGAGAATCCTAATTCCATGAGCACATCTTCATGGATACCCAGTGCACATTAGTAGAGCACTTTAGAGGCCGACTCATTTTGGTAAAATTTACTATGTGAAAGGCATATAATACAAGCAGAATTCAACCAATAATGAGGTTTTTCAACAATTCCATTAGGGATTTGAGTATTTTAGTCTTTCATAAGCATAAATTAGACCTAAGATTAGGCAAGAAGAAAGCAATTTTATTAGCATAAATTGAATTGCATTAAGATAGATGATACTTGAGTAGGTGTTTGATGTCTAGAGTGACACTATTGAGACTAGAGCTTAGTACTCCAGATATGCCTCCAGAATATGAGCATCCATAGAGCTTCATTGAGGATTAGCTAGTGTGGCCTTAGAACCCATTGATCTACACTTATGGCAAGCTCATATGAGATATCTTTCTCGATGTTGATGATATATGAGATTAAGTTCAAGCCACCGAACACCACTCATATGAATATATGATGTGCATTAGTATGCTATTGTTTTTGTTGATCTAACATATGCTTGACTTATAAAGGTGCCCCGAGATGCCATAGTTAACACTATGAGATTGCTGATGGGACTGCATCACTACCATAGTTCTAAGATGCAGGACGTCTAAGTAAGCACCTATTATGATTATGATGTTTATGCATGGATGCATGACTTATATGCTTATATATTTATGTAAATGCAGATAAGTCAGTGCTTGGAGTGAGATTCTTATGCTTGGATGACTGATCAGTTGAGCAGAGAGATCACCAAGCTGATGGCATGCCTGGAGTGGTACAACATCGAGGTCCCCGACAATCCTAGTCTAAATGAAGAGCAGTCAGGAGATGACAATGCCTAGAGTAGACACGATTCAGATTCCATATGCATGGTGTCAAAACTCTAAGGCTTCTATATTAGAGCATAGAATAGAATAATGTAGTCTAGCATGAAGGCTTAGTACACTTAGGCTATGGTGTTCAAACTCTAAAAACAGTTAAATGCTCAAACTTTGTATCTTCTAGATTTTAAAAGTGAAAACCTAAAACTACTTGTTGCCATTATTCTTCTGCAAGAATATCATGCTTTATACTTCTCCACCAAATAATAACATGTTTGTTCTTCTATGTAGAAACTGTATAGATGATGAATCAACAATTATTGTCCACTTTCCATACTCTTTCTCGCCAGTGTGGTGATATTGAGTGGAGTCGACTAGGCGAGTTTAGACTCTAGTATCTAAAGACATTTTAGCAAGTCTCCATCAACACTACTTTTCTACATGATGTTATGCAGTTTTAGAATCTAGTGGCCCATGTCTTTTGATTTGGACACATAGATCTGTATCCAATGTATGAGGAGTTCACTACTATCCTTGGAGTCATATGTAGCATGACGATGATGTTGACAGTGCTGGCACCTATAGGAGAGGTTGTCCTGATCAGGGAATTCAACATTAGCCCAACTAAAATAAGGTAATTGTTGACTATAAAGGCCCCATAGATCTTACTACTCTCTTCTAATTATGTGGCCACAAGCTAGTGATTACCCCTTCATGGCTGAGGGTGGTAAGATTCAAATTGTTGGGGTAATTTTTGTTTGTCCACCCATCGAGCCATGGTGATCTACTGATTGGTCCAGTGATAGACCAAATGGAGCAAGGTCGAACCCCTTTTCCGATGATCATGGTAGAGATGATCATAGGGCTAGATAAAGTGAGGTAGAGGATGCTTGAATAGTAGTATACTTCTGTTGTACGTATGAATTCTAAGCCTCATTTGTAGGTTTTCAACTTAGAAAAGCTGTATTTTTGCCTTAATTTTTGCATAAGTCACCTCTTGTTAGGTTTTAAGTGAGTTTTGTTTTTATTTTATTTTCTTTCTTTTTTTTCTTCTTTCTCTTTTTTTAAGATCTAACTTTAAGAGAAACTAGGGATCTTGGCACCACTGATGGGTGATCCATAGATGTACGCACCTTATAGCTATTAGTGTATGCTTTAGAGCATCATGTTTCATTGTAATTTGATATTGAACCATTTATTAATAAGAGGCATTATTCATTATTCAGTTTACTCGATAAGTTATTAAATAAATAATGAATTCTAAGATATTGGAATAGTACAAAGGAATTTATAAAGTAGTTTATGAAATGAGATTCTTATTGTATGCAAATGTTAAATATCTAAATTATCCCTGATCAATGTATTAATAAGAATGGATATTATTAATGCGGTTAAGATTAGCACATGCTATACTTGCTTAAGGGATGATTCTCATTTATCATGATAAGAGTTGTCTAAAGTGGACATGTGGATGAGTAGTGGAGGACTGACTCATTGGAGACCTTGCCAGTGAGATTTCATATGGATAATTTATCCATGTTTGTGAAATATATCTTACTCATATCAGTAGTGCAAGTATCCTTAAGACTTGAGATAACAAGGTTATCTTAATTATGGATCATTATGTTTTGACTCCTATGTTTTATTCCTCCATAGGAGGCATTCATAACTTGGAGGTTAGATATAGTGTGAAGTAGTTGAAGGTATTTGTTTATCAATAAAGGATTCACCACCCTAGATTAAATGTAGGGGTTTATCTCATTAATTCATGTAATATTCTTTATTCAAGAATCTCTGGCTAGAGTATGATGCTTATTGATGAATGAGTTTCATGAAGGAATTTTAGGAATAAAGATTATGGTACATGAAACATCAAATTTAGGGCATGATCTAACACACTTGATCATGCATTGAGTTAGCATTAATCCATACTCAAACCTGAATGAGATAAAGGATGGTGAAAGGAGTTTATTAC
>CANYBF013380163.1:0-15561 GCA_948192965.1 Dalechampia spathulata
GAGCTTTCATTAAAATTAAATAAGTGAACATAATAAGATGGAATATTAATAAATTTGAAATCTCGAACCCAAACTCTGAAGAAATTCAGGCCGCTTTCCAACACAGGAAGGCCCGGGTTTTATTTCCTAGTTTTCTAGTCATTTAATTGAATTGACAAAACAAACTAGATGGCGACTCCATTTTTAACTTGACGTGATCTTTCTAGGTTAAAGACCAATCAACTATGGAAATGTGCCATTAAGAGCAAGCACCACGACATCTCACACTGAACAGCGTGCAGCGCTCCCACGTCCGGGGCGCGCTACTCTTACAAGGTGCATAATACTAAACACTAACAAAAAAAGATGTTTGGTAGGGCCTACCTTTTGGACCAAATCCGGAATACTTTTCACTATAAAATGTCTTAATATATCAAATAATGCTTATTTGACATACGACTCACATTACATTTCACTCGTACGAGGCGGAGCGCATTGTAATGTGCGTAGCATATAGCACAATGTGCTACGCATGTTACAAAAAAAGACATTTGGTCAGGAGCCCTCCCAGGACCAAATCTAACATGAGCCATATCACATAATGTCTTAGAACATAAAATGATGCTTCTAGGGCATGGGGCGCACATCTCGATGCAACCCTAGTGGGCCCCACATGACTAGTCAAAATGCAACATGTGCAGCATGTTGCACAATATGCTACGCACATTGTCAATGTGTGCCACACATTGCCTTATATGTGGCACACATTCATTAAAAATTTTCAAATCCAGACCAAAAATTATAATTTTACCAAACCCTAATTTTTCTCTATAAATATAGAGTTAAGGGTTCATTTGAGGGGGTCCGAAATTTGCTCTAGAATCAAGCCAAAACTCTGCCAAAATTCTCCCAAAATTAATTAAGCATTTATTTAATTAATTAATTAGGTTTAGAGCCTAATTAACATTAGTTAGGCTTCATAAGCATAATTGGAGTGAAGATCTACAAGAAAAACCTACTGCCATAAGGTAAATCTTGATTTTTCTTCCATTTTCTTTGGATTTTTGCTTAAATCTCCAACTTTTGGTGTGATTTTCTTGTAATTGGCTTCAATCTTATGTTTTTATGGTTTACTCATGCTGTTGGGTACCTAAAAATACTGATTTCTAGCTTTGATCTGCCTAGATCCGAGCTGGATTTCATGATTTTGCAAAAATCCTTCATTTTCCCTCTATTTTCCAAACAATGTGCACTATATATTCATGAATTTATGCCATATATTGCCTATGTGTGGTGCAAATTCCCTTATGTGCTGCGCACATAGGTCAAAAATTTTTGAGAAAATGCAATTTTCTTCGGTTTTCACTTCCGATCTAATGAATCTAGCCACATTAGAGGCCTTTCCATGCCTCTAATGTACTGGATCTATCATAAATCTTCCATATCTAAATTAATTTCAACTTTGAAATTGATTTTTAAAAGTAAACGCTCTTCTCACGCTTTAAAATGCATTTTCTGGCTTCGATCTGTCTAGATATGAGCCGGATCTGAAATTTTTACTGAAAAATTTCACTTTTCTTCAATTTTTCTTACAATGTGTGCCACATATTCATGAATGTGCACCACATGTTGGTAGTATGTGGCACACATTGATCAATATGTTGCACACATTGTTTCCAAATTTTCTAAAAAATTGAGTTTTTCTCTCATTTTCTCACTCGATCTGATTTTTCCAGTGGCATTTGAGGCTTGTTCATATCTCAAGTATTCTGGATCTGTCAAATATTATCCAGATCTAATTAATCTTAGCCTTAAAATTAATTATTCAAGTTAAATGTCAATTTACTTGTTTAATTTGCAATCCGGAGGCCGATCCGTGTTCAAATGAGGTACTATCCTTCATTAAAGTTGTTATATTTAATCCGTAGATCGAGTTTATACTAATAAATTTGATGTTCTTACATATTTAGTATCAATGTGTGCCACACATTGTGTAATGTGCACAGCACATTGCTTACATGCTGCACACATTACATAACATGCTGCGCACATTCCCTACATTTTTCTAGAAAAACTACATTTTTCAATCGTTTTTCAACTCCATTTGATTTTTCCAATAACATTTGGTGTTTAGAAGTAACTCAAGTGTATTGGAAACATCATAAATTAATTACATAAAATTAATTTTGGCCTCAAAATTGATTTTCACGATCAAATGCCTATTTGGTTCGTACAAAATGCAAATTTTGAAAGGATTGGATTCAAATTGGTTGATTTGCTATCTCCAAAGGCTGTTATGTGATATTAGCATTCCCATTTGATTTTCCATGATCAAAAAAAATAATTTTGCTTAAAATTATTTCTATTTTTATTAATTTTCATGATCTAAATCATGTTAATTCATAAGATTTATTGTCAAATAATTGTTGGATTTTGACTCTTGGTTCATGCTTTCACATAGCATTGGACTAGTCAAATAAATCCTAAATTCATTTGCTACTAATGAATTTATTTATGTTTATTTTGCATATTTCCATCATGCATTTTTGGCTCGTGCTACCTGAGGTGAAATAGTACCCAAGGAGGAAGGGGGTGTTACTTAACACCCCAAAATATGTATACAAGAACATTTTTGTAATAGGATAGATTTATTATTGTTTTGTAATAATTCCCCCTAAAATCCTGTGTGTATCCCCTATCTCCTTCGATCCCTTTCACCAGCCATTATTATTTTTGTTCATGGATGGTTTATTATATTTGCCCAAGTATATATGCCATATCATGTCACATGTCATGTAACATGTCACATCACACTTTACTATGCCATGTCATGCATATGCCATGCCATAATATTTATTACCATGTATGCTAATACATCGTAAATACGCCAACATACACAATGCAACATGCGTAAACTTGCCATGCCATATCACATGCTATCATCATGTCATATGCCATTATGTCATGCTATATATACCATGCCATGTTGAATACCAATTCACATACGCATTACTATGCCATGTCATGCATATGCCACGCCATTACACACACATATTGCCATGTCATATCATCAATATGGTATGTCATCCACTTCACATGTTATGCATATGCCATGTTATCCACTCACATGTCATGCACATGATATGTCATACATCATCTCACATGTCATACATATGATACGTTATTCACCTTACGTGCCATGCATATGTCATGTTATATGCCATCTCACATACCATGCATATGATATGTCATTTCTCTCACATATCATGCATATGATATGTCATTTCACTCACATATCATGCACATGATATGTCATACATCATCTCACATATCATGCATATGATACATTATTCACCTTACATGCCATGTATATGTCATGTTATATACCATCTCATATACCATGCATATGATATGTCATTTCTCTCACATGTCATGCATATGATATGTCATTTTCCTCATATATCATGCATATGGTATATCATCTACGCTACATGTCATGCATACGCCATGTTTTGCATCACCTCATATGTCATGCATATGATATGTCATTTCCCTCATATGTCATGCATATGGTATATCATCCATTTCACATGCCATGCATATGCCATGTTATCTATCTTGCATGCCATGCATATGCAAGTAATTAACATGACATATAAATTTATCATCAAAACTAATTTTAAAAAAAACTTAACGTTTTTTAAAAATGGAAGTATATCCAAAAATCATTTTGTTCAAAAAGGAAATTTTATATTTTGAAAGATATTTGATTTGAGCTCTATAAGGTATATAATATCAAAATTTTCTTAATAAAATTCTAAAAAACCTTACTGAAAATAATCTTTCAGAAGTCCTCTTTGAAATCCTGATGACAATCCTTTGGAATTCTTTCATGAATGTAACTGATGAATTAGATTTCCATTATCAATTTGAAATGCTTCCTTCAACGTATATAACTTAACATATTTGAATTTTTAAAAATCAATTATATTAAATCTGTAATAAAATTATTTGGAAACATATAAAATCAAAAAAATCTTTTTAGAGGATAAGATAATTATCTTTCTAAATATTGAAATAATTATAATAATAACCTTTAGACAATTATTAAAAATAAAAAATTAAATAATTATTATATATCTAAATATGATCTTTAATTAAATTATTTAGTAAATATACATCATTTATGCATTTGAAATCAATCAATCATGGCAAATACCAAATTCAACATGATTAACAAACATATTAAAGGATAGAAAATATTATCTCCAAAACATAAACATTAATAAAATTGAATAAGTAAAAGTTCACTTAAATTAATTAAACATAAACTCAAACTCAATTAATATTAATTTTTGGTAATTATTAAAATTAGAAAGTTAATAATAACAATATATGATTGTGAATATACCTTAACATAAAAATTAATATTTATTCAACCAATCTTTATTGGTATCACTTTTAATTATTTTTGCATATCTTGCAAGAATTATAAAACTAATTTTCTTGGTTTCTATACACAAAATGGTTGTTAATACGATGCAATTATATTCTTACATATTTTAATAGTTTAGACATAATAAAATAATAATAATTATAAAACTCTTTTAAAAATAATTGATATTTTTAATAAAATATTTGTTATCTTTTAGCTTATGCATTTCATGTATCTCATCTATTGGTAAAAAAAACCTTTGCATCAAAGCCAATCAAAATGAAGCATACAAAAATAAGAAAACTAGAAACAAAAGAGAACATCAAGATTTACATGATTCGACATCAAATCTCCTACATCCATAAAGAAATGCCAATTCTTTACTATATAAGAACAACACAATAAACCATAAGAGTATTAATATTCTCGAATAATAAAACTCAATCTCATAATCTCTTGTATTAACCATCCTATATAAGAAGAATTATCCTCTACCTTCGAGAAAAATTTAGAGAATAAAATAAGAAGTTTCCAAAGTATTTCCTAAAGCCCCATGAGTATCAACTTATACCCATACTTAAGTTATCATTCAAACTTGCATCTTTTAAGTTGCTTATGTTTACTTGCATTGGCTTCCTCAACTCAATCCTCAAAATTACATCTCTTAAGTTTTATTATGTTGAGTGTATACTCTCCCACACTCTATTAATTGCTTCCAATTTTTTGTATTCATATGCTCCTTATAGTTATCTAGTAAGATTAAGGATCGTAATTCAATAGGAATAAAATTTTTTATCCAATGAGGAAATGAAATCCCTTTTCAAGTTAATGACTTGGTATTTATCCAAGTCAATAGTAATTTCTCTATTTTAATCCTAATCCAAATCTAATTTAGAATCTTATAATTAAAATTTTCTAATTTAAATATCATACCTATAATTAAAATTAATTATCTCAACATCATTAAGGTTTTTTCATTAGTAATTTAAAGAAAAATATTTATGATGGAATACAATGATTAGCTTGATAATTAACAAAATTTATGTGATGATTTTTCTTCAACATCAAGATTATTTAAGTTTTTATAAATAATTTATATCAATCTATATAAATGGTTAAAATCAATTTTTATATAAATAGTGCATGAAAATAATCAAATAAATAAATCAATATACATGCTTTTAAACTCATAATTAATTTATATAAATTAATCTAAATTATTTAGCTGACTTAAGTAGGTTAAGGACTTAATTTGTTATTGATCAGTTGTGTGTATGAACTACTTGGGAATTAGTTGAGAGTGCGTAGAACTTTTAGGTAAAGAACTATGATAATGTAGCTTGTCATCTTACCATCAACCACTATGTTATTGCATGGTAATTAATGTATTGACATTTTCAACTACTTAAGGTTGAGCAATATAAATCAAATGGGTGCGTATGTTGGCATGATGAAAGTGCCAAGCTCTCTTTGAATTTTAAATTTGATCATGAAATTATGAAGCAAACTCTTAAATTATTGGTGAGTGGCATGAGTTAACTAAGGTTTGAACCAAAATTCATGCATATAAAACTATAGAATAAGTGGCCATATAACTAATTATAATTAAGGATATTAACTACTTGAAGTTATGATGAAATTATCAAACCTATAATATGCTATTAACCAGTCAAGAATGGTTGTGTGATGTAGAATATGGAAGCAAACTTATGACTAAGTTAGCAAGGCTGTTACTAGTGTACATATGTTCATTTAAAATGAAGCTACTGAAAAACCCTAATTAAATGAAGCCTTAGTATACATTATTGGGAATTATTGTAAGGTAACAAATATGTGTACAATTGTATAAAGAAATGAAACATAAAATGAAAGAAATAGAATAAAATGACATTTATGTGAATTAAATAAATTTAGGATAAGTTTAAATAATTATATCATCAAAAAATATATAATGGATAGATTATGTATTCATCTATATAAATGCCCACTAATTAACTAAATTTGACCATAACAACCAAAGCTTGTAAATTAACCAAAACTAATAATATAAGACATCAATTAAACTGCATACTTGATATACGTTAAATGATGATAAATGATACAAGTAATTTGAAATATAAAATTTGAGTTAGGGAGTTGTATATATATATAATTCATGTCTTAGATCTATCCATTGATTAGTCCAGTAAAGAAGGAAGATAGGAAGACATCTATGTATTTATCCCTTATACTTAGGTACACATTAAGGAAAAAAATCTTGTATCTTTTGATGGCATTCATCATCCAAGCTTGAGTGCATAATGTGGCTTGTTATGCAAACCTATGATGCAAGGATCAAGAAGGTAGAGAGACAGTCAATTAAGCATATTGTAGTCACTGCGATGGTTACAAGCTCTCACCGGAAGGATCAGAACACACAACTGTAGCCTAGGATTCTTTTTTCTAGCTTAGGTCTTTGCACTTAGAGACATGTGAGCCTTTCTTCTACCATGCACATTATATCATCAACCGACATGTTTTGGTAAGGGTATAGGGTCCTCCCTTACTCTTTTATGCATTACATTTGCTGTAATTAGGACTATCCAAAATATCCTAATTCTTATGCCAAACAACTGGAATGTACTCCAAAAAGCTTCGTAGTTCAAATGATGATGTTGCTAGAATGTATTCCAATCGTTCATGGTGCCCTAAAGGTGTAACTATACCTAGATTATGGTGTGCAAGGTTCATCTTTATATTATAGTTAAGAATTTGATATAGGTATATACATGGATTTTGATTAAATAAATTTATTATTAATATTCGATGTTCAGGATGAATGAAAAGTACCTAAAAAGAACTAGAGTACGAGTACGCAAGATCAACGAAGTGATATAATAGAAATCAAAAGAATTTAAAGCTTTACTTAAAATGTTTATATATATAAATACTATATGTGGAAGTAAACACTCATGATATTCACATAGCTTATAAATTGGAATATCTGCGTATGACAGGTAAGGAAAATAAGAGGCTTACTACCACAACTCCATTGATAGAATATGAAAATAGGTTTGTTTCTAATAATAACTATGTTATAAACGAGAATTGCAGATAAAATCAAAAGCTTGATGATTCAAGCTTTGTAACACAAAGAGTTACAAAATTTTAACTATTTTATAATATTGATGGAGATGCGATATATTGATGTGGTTGTGATGTTATTAATTTATGGCTATGCCATCTTTATTTAAACACATACATGAAAAGTCAAGCATATATATTATTAGCTTAAATTTTTTGAGGAATAAAGGAGTCATAATTATATATATATATATATATATATATATATATATATATATATATATTCATAAAAAGGGTGAAATAAGGAAGGTATTAGTATATTTCTATAAACTATCAATTGATGAGATATATGAGGTAAGTTGAGTTTGGTTCCCTCCTCGATGGTAGGTTGAGTTAGGTTCCCTACCAATTATGCACAGTATGATGATATGATTGTTCCAGAGGTAGGTTGAGTTTGGTTCCCTCCTCAACAAGCCATGTTACAAATTATTAACTATAAGGTAAGTTGAGTTGGGGTCCCTCCTCAATGAGTCACATGGATAAATATGTATATAAATATAGTAAAATGAATTAGAGAACAAAATGCAAAGCATTTTTGCATTTAATAATTCATGCAACATATCATTGCTATCCTACTGAGATGAAATGATAGAGGAATATGGAATGCAATGCATTTTGCAATCTTTGGCACACATATTATATAACCGTTATCTCATGAAAAAAAATGATCAAATGATAGAGGCAGAGAGAATACCATACATAATTACTATTATTATTATATTCAGCATAAGAATGTCATATTTTAAGATATACAGATAATAACCATATGGAGTTCAACCAAAGCTAATATGATTCTCATACGATATGGTTATACAGTGATGACTTTGTTATTGAAATATTTAAAATGCTTAAAGGGATTATTGGTGAGATGTTATATAGTTTATATTCTTCCCTATGTTCAATCTATGATTGATATTACCTTATGAAACTGTAATTTAAATTACATTATATCTATCGTTGAGCACCATTAAGTTTTATACTTAGAGTTTATCATTTGATGAAAGCATGTCAGGGTAATTTAGAGGGACGTCCAGACCACTAAGGCACCAATGTAGTCAGGAAATTGAAGTTTTTGTATGACCCTTATAACCATGTTGAACCATATAATATATTCCTAGTAGATATTCTATTATGCAACTATCATTGTATAGTCTAAAAGTAGTAAAATCCTTTGTGCTTGTAAATTAGCACATATGCTAAAAATATCTAGTATGTGGCTTATATAAACTTTATAAATGAAATTTAGATACATGAAAATGATAGATGACATGTCATATTTATTATTTGGATGTTTTATACGATAGGTGATGCTAAAGCCATAGGTTATAAAACAAATAGTTATAGAAACTGACCGGATATATTCTGTCAATAAAAAAAAGTTATAGTTTGATTAATGAATTCATAATTATACAATTTTTATTAATCACTCTATGAGACCTTGTTCCACCAATTGGGTATGACATAATTTTTTTTATAATTCATTATTTTTTACTCACCCTTAATTATAAGGAACAAAAGGAAGATATTATAATATATTATTTTATAATTATTTGCATTGAATATCTTCAATGTATTTGACAATCTTTAAAGAGTTGATAATATTTGTTATAGATCTTTTTTACAATCTTTAAAGAGTTGATAATATTTGTTATAGATCTTTTGTCAATGATAACAAATATATATATGATGCTTAACATATACATATCAAATAAGTATTAGATACTATATATAAATTTACATTATATTTAAATTATAGATTTATAAATGCAAGATGTTTAGTACCATTATATAAGATAAAATAACAATTAAATCCATGAAAATATCTACATGATAAATATTTAACTTTACCATTCATAAAACTCACTCACAAAATTTTCAAATAGGCATAGATTTACTTATAACATATTAGATAGATATTAAATAAATAAATATACTAATCATAATTTGATATAATAAAAATATAATAAACAAGTGTTTGAAGTGTATTATCCTTGTATATATTTCATATTTATTAAATGAATACTTGCTTATTATTGTTTACCCCCTTATTTATACATGAAGCAATTTAATACTTATAAAAGGATATAAATAACAAATGTTATATTTGAAATCTAAAAATTAATTAAATATTGTTTATCCTAAAAATAAAATTATTGCTTTAACTCAATGTTTAATTAATTAAAGTTATTTAAAAAATTGACTAATATTAATTTGTTTAATATTTTTATAAATTAAATGAATTTAAATAATTAATTAGGGTGAATCACTATTAATTTAATAAGTCTCAAATTAAATTAAAATCTTAAATATAGATAAAATTTGAAGCCCAATGAGTCTAAAAGGTATGGTTGAGGGATGTGGAGTAGTCTAATCATCGAAATGGAAGGATGTGTCAATTGATAAAATAATGAACTGATTTTGAGGTAAATGGAGCACCATCTAAAGTATAATAAGAAACAATTATTAACTTAGTAAAAACAAATACAATAATATAATTAAAAGTAGATGAATTCTTAAAAAGAGGGAAAATCAATCAATCATTAAAACATTATGTTGCATAAATTTATTTTAATATTATTTTAACATTTTTAAATTAGATAACTTATATTTCAAATTTTAATTCTAATTTACAATTTCATTATCTTACAATTATCAATTTTCATTTTAATATAACCTTTTCTTATTTCATAATCCTAATTCTTTAATTCAAGCAAATAGGATTTAAAAGTTTGAAAGATATAGTTCATACATTTAGTTAAGAATACTTTAATTCCCTAATACATTATAATATACAAGGTTTCATAAAAAAAAATATGTGAATAATGTTTTTCTTCACATGTTTAGTAAGACCACATTGAAGAAACCAAAAAAATAATAAGTATTTTAAGGAAACAAATTATTTATAAGTCTTAAGCCTTAAAAGTGCTCGCAACCATAATAGAGTTTTCATCAATAACTTTATAACTAATGGAACAAATAAGGAAGTGGGCATTTCTTCAAAAAGTAGAAGTACTAGCAAAAGAATTAAGTTTTAAAATTATGATTAATTTAAGTTATGGCTATTTTCTAACTCTTTGATAGGAGCAACTTTTACTTAGTTTTTAACATTATGTAGAAACTCAATATGCACTTATAAAGAAATGGAAAAATAATTCACACTTGGTTTTTAAAAATTAGGCCAAATATTTGTGTGATAGAATAACCTAGGTTAACATAGGGATCTAGAGAGCTTATTGACTACTTTATTATAAGATTCAAGAATCTAAGGAATTAGTATAAGATTTTTCTGTTGAAAATAAAGTTTATGAAGATGGTTTAATGAGGGCTAGTCATTGAGTTAAGGAAGAAATTTCAAGGAATTAAATTTCTAATTTTTATGAAATTACAACAAAGTATCATAGTATGATGAGTTGATGAAGGAGGAGGACTTAGAAATAAGGCTATTATGAAAACCAACTATGAAGAGGTTCATTATGACATAATTATGATTAACTTAATTTTTATTAGGTCTCATGTTTGACCTTTGTTAGTGACATCCTCAAAAGAGGGAAAAAACCCTAAATCTATAATAACTATTATTTAATACAAGGAAGATAAAAAGAATTTTCAATTTTCTTCTTAAAGAGAAATTCATCAAGTTGCTAGCAAATCATGTCATTCTTAAGAAGGAGGAATTTAAAGGAAAGTCATACTATCAATATCAATACTCTTGAACTCATTTAACTAATGCATATTAGAATTTAGAAATGTGATATAAAATCAAATTTCAAGGAAGTAATGAAATTCCTTGAAAGATCAAAAGCTATGTTAGTAGAGGAAGACCTATTCCCTTTAGTGGTAACATTTAATATTATATATTAGTAAACCTCAAAAGAATGTTGAGTAAGAGGAATACTTATAGGTAAGAAAGGTTGTAACCTAGGACATTTCATAAATGTATGGGTAAGTGCTTAGAATGTGTAATGAATTAAATGAAGAGAAGATGAGATAGTTAGAAGACCAGTTGAGAGAACTCAATTTGAGCTAAAAGGAGAAAAGATATATGTTAAAGCTCGTAAGAGAAATCTAATTAAATGTTTAATGAGTTAAATAGTTATAATAAAAAAATTTAAAAGTTTAAAAGGACCAACTTAAGTTCATAAAACACTTAGATTTAAGAGAATAATGATAACTTCTTTGACATAAGAAATCTCCTTAACCTTTAACATGCATATAGATGAGCATAAAGAAAGAACTTGATTGAGAAATATAAAGCTATGAGAATTGATATAAAGTAAAAGACCTTAAGGCATTAGGGAAAGGAAAAATGAAAATGACTAAAAAGCTTAGGATAAAAAGAGGAAATTAGGGAAAAAACGGTAAATCCAAAGTAAAATTTAGTAGAAAGTCAATAGAGGATGACATGTAGTCACTTGTAGTCATTTAAAAGTAATGAGGCTATAGAGAACATATTTATGGTAAGTAATATTTTGATTCCTTTGGTTGTGCTACTGTTTTTGGCTTATTATTCATACATTTTCAAAAACAAAAAAGAAAAAAGAGTACAAGTGGAAGAAGAAAAGGAGGAACATGCAAATAAGCATACTTTAAAATTTGAAAATTATCATTAACATATCAATAATATATTCAATAATAACATAAATATCACTAACATAATAAATATGCAAATTTTTAATAAAGGAGAGTTACTATTGACTCTCAAATTGATAATAAAAATTTTATGTTTCTTTAAATTTGTCCATGATACATCAACATTACTTGCATTAAAATTGATAGAAACACTTATTCACACTCTATAAACTTCCGGGCTATTAGCTTTTTATTTTGTTATATATATTTTCTTCTTCAGTTCTTTAAGAACTTTCTTCAATTTGAGATAATTTAATTTCTTAAATCTTTGATTATGCAATGGAGGGGAAAAAGATATTGTTTGTGTAAGTTTCTCCAGTCAAGTAAAGAAATAAAAAAAAGAAAAAATGGAAGATACCATTAATGATGATCTTATTTCTGACAATTTTATTTACTTAAGTAAAGAAATCAACTAATAGAAAAGGAAAGAATCAAAACCAAAAAATAATTTGAAAAAAAATAAAAAATGTAAACATAAATGAAAGAGATAGACATGATTATAAAATAGGTTAAAAACCCTTTTTCATACTTTTGTAAATAAAATAGCAACTTTATATTTTTGAAACTTTAAGAGTAAAATTGCAAATACTATTTTTAAATCTAGTATATTTTTAATAATAAAGTGTAGAAAGTTTGAATGTTTTTAGTTATTCAAAAAAACTTCAAATCAATAAAAGGTAATTTATTTTCAATCTTTCATTTATACTAATATAATAATCTTTGGAGCTATTATACTTTTATGTTTTTTCAAAATGGATACTAAATTTTAATTTTTTTTTATCATCATTGATATTTATCACATCAAGGTGACATGTCATTTTCATATAAGGTCACTAAACTTTAGTGTTTATTTGAAAATGGATAGTGAGTTTTAATTCTTTGCTATAGTCACTAAAGATTAATTTATTATTTTTCAAAAAATTATTAAACAAATCTAATGCAAAATTATTAATTTGATTACCTAAAAAAGAAATATTTTTAAAATATAACTTATATGACATGTTATTTATAAGTCTTTGAAATACTTTTTAATCTTAAACTAACGTAATATTTTAAATCATTTAGCTTAATATTTTAGATTGATGTTATAATTAATAAAATAATGAAATACCATACAAAAAGGTAATAAATAGAACAATAAAATTTATCTAAAAGTTCATTAAAACAATATATATTTTTAAACAATTAGTATTTAAAATAAAATTCTTTTTCTACTAATTATAATGAAACAAACAATAATTTATTAAAAGTTTTAACACTTGATTGGAATGAAAATTCACATTTATCTAAATATAATCGGTTTAAAGCATTAAATCTGTTTAAGATTGAAAATATATCATAAAAACAAAATTCTTGAATTACTAAATAGAAAAAAATTAAAATTTAACATCTATTTTAAAATAGAATTAAAGTTAAATGAACTTTTATGAAGATGACATGATACATGAAGTCATTTGACGTGACAAATATTATTAATATGTCATATGACATGAAAAATAATCTTTTCATGTCATCCACATCAACAAATTGATAGTAAAATCCAATTAGAAACCTTTCATCTAAAATAAAATTAATGTTTGGTGATCAAAAAGAAAAAAGAAATTTAGTACCCATTGAAAAAACATAAAAGTTCAGTACCCTCCAAGATTATTACTCATGTAAAATATTTCTCAACAAAATCCTTTCAATTTGTATCATAAAATCCTTGAACTTTAATATGATTTTCTTTCATGAGTAATAAACCACCATAATTTAAATAGTTAGCTGCAATGGTCAAGGCACATTTATTATCACACACTAGTATGGTAACTAGTGGTCCACTCTAAAGCAAAGTTGGTGCACGAACATCCCCCCCCCCCTCCCCCCAATTCATAGCTAGTTATCTAATGTATATTCTCTTATAATTTTTGTACAATTGGGACATTTACAGGGTCTTATAGTAATCCTATCGTAAACTTGTAAATAATTTATTAATTAAAATTACTATTAAATGAATCCAAATCCCATAATAATGACTCTTGTATCAATACATAATGTTATTGCTACTTTCATAATTTCATATTTTGAAAATTAAAGCTATGGATCGGCCTCTCTTTTCATTAAATTATTTCAAGATTTTAGAGAGAGATTGCTCCTCTCTCTATCTTAGACTAGTTCACTAGCTTTAGCATATATACATGTTTTATCCAACTAAGCTGTCTGTATACATAGTCATATGTAGCCCCAAAATTCAAGGACACTACGTCACATACCCAAGCATATCTTGGAGCCTAAAAGCTAGCAGTGCATTAAATTCCTACATGCGCCAATAAGTTATATATATATATATAACTCATATGAAAGATATGTATATATATATATACACACACACACACACATTCTTATAAACAAGGTATAATATATTGGCAGTTATGACATTCATCCAATTCACAATTAATTGCCTTCCCATGAATAGAGTTGCATTAAGTTTTCAAGTGAAAGGTTAACTTAGGTGTGTGTATCAAGCTAGTAATAAGTTCTTAATTTTAAAATTGTATTTGGTAAGTTCACATATTAGCTTTGATACTAAAACTAGCAGCTCAAGGATTCTAAACCCATTCATTCTATTAAGATGATTATCAAGAATATACTTAGTGTTCATAACTCTCTCTCTCTCTCTAAGTTGGCTCAATTTATTTAATCAAATCTTTAAGAATAGTATGTATGTATGTATCTTATACCTAGGCTTTAACACATTCACAAGCAATTCCTAGGTACAAACTACCCATCGCCTATTTTATTGAAAACTTGTATACATACATCAGCCAATTTCCTCCATAACACCTATGTAGCACTTAAGTTTTCTTGCATTTTATAACCCCTACACACCCCTTCTTTCCATCATAAATCATAACAGATATATCAAACTAAAAATAAAAGGTTTTAATAACATCTTATAAGATCAATATATCCATATAATTAATACCACATGCAAGCAGTAGCAATCATTTCTTTATTTGCAGCATCACGTATAAAACTTGCACTGACCTCAACTTAAGAAGCCTCCAACTACTCTTTCTTGTAACAACTGAATTCCTCCCTTAACATAACACAAAGAGGTGTCTTGCTCTCATCAAGATCCTCTCACAAAAGTGTATTCAAGAAGGTTTCATATAGTTCTAATTGAATTATTTCTAACCCTCAACACACTCAATCCTCCCATTTCTTTTCCCAATTTATCACTGTCCTCCCCAATAAACCGCCACTCTTCCTTAAGTGGCAATTTTTATCCTTTATCGTGAGTATCCCTCCTTAATCACATTAAAAGTATACCTTTACACACATCTAAACATATTACACCACTTCATTACTTCCTCTAATCCCATTTAACACACTATAATTATCTTCATATATAT
>CANYBF013380247.1:0-10641 GCA_948192965.1 Dalechampia spathulata
TTAATATTAAACAAAATTTATTTTATTATTTTTATTTGTTAGATTAATTTTTATATTTATTTTTAATAAGTTTTAAAAATAATATTTATCTTCATGTAAATTTTAAAAAATAATATTTATCTTTGAATTAAAATTTAAAAAATAATATTTATCTTCATATAAATTTTAAAAAATAATATTTATCTTTGAATTAAAATTTAAAAATTAATATTTATCTTCATATAAATTTATAAAAATAATATTTATTTTTGAATTATTAAAATTAAAGGAGGAGTGGTAGACTTGTATTTTCACTTCCCCTCTTCCCTCTTTTAATATGTATATGATATAAATTTATAAAAATAATATTTATTTTTGAATTATTAAAATTAAAGGAGGAGGGGTAGACTCGTATTTTCACTTCCCCCTCTTCCCTTTTTTAATATGTATATGATATATAACAAAATTAATAATTTTTTTATTAAGATTCAATGAAACATTTAAATTAATAATTTTTTTTATTACGATTTTGAAAGTTAAGTCAGAGTTGTGGGATAATTGAAAAATAATGGATTTTAGATGATTTTTAGATTTTTATAAAAATAATTATTTCATACTTTTCTTTAATAGAAATTTTATAAATATGCACAATAATTTTTCATATTATATCTTGTTTTTATAAATATTTTTAAAAATATTTATCTTAATAAAATTATTTAGGATGGGTATAAAATGTTTAATCAATTGATAATTCAATCAATCAAATTTTTGATTTGGTTAACTTATCGATATTTTATTCAATTAATTTTTGATTAAAAATATTTAAAATTTTGGATAATTAATTCAGTTTGATTAATTTTAATCGATTAATTGAATTAATCGAACCAATCATATAATAATATATACTATTTTATATATATTTAAAATATCCTATTTTGAAAAGCTATACAAATATTACTAATTAAATCTATTTAAATATTATTAATTTATTTTATTATAATTTTTGTTAAATTTTTTATTTACGAGGTTAAATAAAAAATATAGTATACATTTTTTAATTTTTTAGTTTCAAGTAAATGATTATAATCAAATGAATGTTATTTTGATGGATTCGATTTAATTAAAATTTTTTAATTAATTAAAATATTATTTTTTAATCAATTAAATAATTAATAATATTATTAAAATTTTTTCAAAAAAGTCGGCATTGTTTTTTGGCATTTCTGGAAAATTACTCCATCCTATTTTTCCTCAAAAACATTTCAAGCCCGTGAAACCGAATGGGCCAAACGGTTTCCCAGGTCCAAATAGGATCCGGACCAAGCAGTTTCTAATTCTTCCTCGCCTTAACCCCCTGTTTTAAATGCTAAAACCCTAATTCTCCTCTTATTTTTCTCTCCCCCTTTTAGTGCAGTTTCTGGAACAGATTCCTCCATACATTTTATTGTATAGAGGTCAAACCCATTTTTGTTCTGAAAAAAAAGGTAAAACCCATGAATGGGTCATGAGCAAAATATCGAAAAATGTACTCTTTTTTTCTTTTTAATGAAAGTGTAGTTAACAGAGTTCTGGGTTTGCAATTTGCAGTTTTTGCACTTGAAGAAATTAATATGCTCGTGCTATTTGAAACACCTGCTGGCTTTGCCCTTTTCAAAGTCTTGGATGAAGGGAAGCTTTCTAAAGTTGAGGTAAATTTGTTCTTTGGATTTTATTTAGCAATCATCAATGTTTTTTTGTGGGTCTTTGTTTATTTTCTTGTTGCTTTTGCAGGACTTGTCTAAGGAGTTTGCAAATTCAGACTCTGCAAGAAAGGTCATATCTGATTCTTTGTTGTCTCATTTTTCTTTTATTTATTTTGTTTGTGATTAATAAGGGTAATGCATATATGATCATTTTTATCAAATTGTAAATATTGTAAGTTCTTAATATTTTGGTGGTCTCAAATTGTGAATATTAATCATGGGATTCATGTTTTCAGGTGGTGAAGTTGAAAGCTTTTTCAAAGTTCGAGAATACATCAGAGGCCTTGGAAGCAGCAACCAAGTTGCTTGATAGCACACCCAGCAAAGGTTTGCGTAAATTCTTGAAATCTCATTGTGATGGTGAAACTTTGGCTGTGGCTGATTCCAAGCTTGGAAATGCAATCAAGGATAAACTGGTATGTAATGATATTACTTGGTTACCTTCAACTCGAAGCCTCTCCGGATTGGCTTTTGATTTCTTTGTTCTAAGTTATTGAGTTTTTGTTCTTCAGAAAATAGAATGTGTTCACAATAATGCTGTCATGGAGTTGATGAGGGGTTTGAGAAGTCAGTTGACAGATTTAATATCTGGTCTGGGTGCTCAAGATTTGGCACCGATGAGCTTGGGCTTGTCACATAGTCTGTCTAGATACAAATTAAAGTTCAGTCCTGATAAGGTACTTTCATTATCCTGATTTTGATATCCAAGCGTACATGTACTTATGCACCATCCTCGAGGTCTTAATATTGTCGTGTTTTGTCAGGTTGATACAATGATCATTCAGGCAATTGGTTTGCTTGACGATCTTGATAAAGAGCTCAATACTTATGCAATGAGGGTTAGAGAATGGTACGGATGGCATTTTCCAGAGCTTGCTAAGATTATACAAGATAATATCCTTTATGCCAAAGCAGTGAAGCTGATGGGCAGTCGTGACCATGCTGCAAAGCTGGACTTCTCTGAGGTAAAGACGAAACGCTTTTGTTTGGAAGGAATAGCCTCTTCTCAATATAGAAAGAGGAAATTTTAACAATCGATATTATATATATTTCATCATTATTTTTTGTATTTTGCAGATACTTCCAGAAGAGGTTGAGACTGAATTAAAGGAGGCAGCTTTGATATCCATGGGAACTGAAGTTAGTGATGTTGATTTGATGAACATAAAAGATCTCTGTGATCAGGTTCTGTCTCTTGCCGAGTACAGAGCTCAACTATATGATTATTTAAAAAGCAGAATGAACACCATTGCACCAAATCTAACTGCTCTCGTTGGAGAGTTGGTCGGAGCTCGTCTCATCGCCCATGGTGGTAGTTTGTTAAATCTTGCAAAGCAGCCTGGTAGTACAGTTCAGATTCTCGGTGCTGAAAAAGCTCTATTCAGAGCTCTGAAGACAAAGCATTCAACTCCAAAATATGGACTACTTTTCCATGCATCATTGGTTGGCCAGGCATCTGCAAAGATGAAGGGTAAAATTTCTCGATCCCTCGCTGCAAAAGCGGCATTGGCAATTAGATGTGATGCTCTTGGTGATGGACAAGATAACTCTATGGGACTGGAGAACCGACTGAAGGTACTCGATACTTTGAATTCTGTCTTATGTTTCATATAAAAATTTATGTATTCTCGCGAGTGGGATTTTCTTACACACGCCTTTTGTAGCTTGAAGCTCGTTTAAGAGGTCTCGAAGGAAGAGAATTGGGTCGTTCTGCTGGGTCAGCTAAAGGCAAACCCAAGATAGAAGCTTATGACAAGGATCGAAAGAAGGGGGCTGGGGCATTGTTAACTGCTGCAAAGGTCTCTGTCATATTTATGAATTATTTTTGGGCTTTTACTCTTTTAATATCTCTGGTTTTTAAATTAACACTTCTGCATTGTCTAGACGTACAATCCTTCTGCCGATTCTGTGATTGGACGAACACTGATTTCCATTACTAGCAATGATGAGGAAATGGTCCCTGTAGCTGAGGAGGCTCCGGTTACAGCCGAAAAGAAGAAAGAAAAGAAGAAGAAGAAAACTTATGAAGAGATAGCTGCAACAACTAATGGAAATGCCAGTGCTGAACCTGAAGCTGAGGAGGTTGTGAAGAAGGAAAAGAAGAAGAAGAAAGAAAAAGCTGATAATCTGGAAGTCCAAAATGGTGTCGAGAACATTGAAGAGGGAGAGAAGAAGAAGAAGAAGCGAAAGCATACCGAACAAAATGATGATGAAACGAATATACCTAACAAGAAAGAGAAGAAGAAGAAGAAGAAGAAGAAAAGTGAGGACTGAAGAGGAAATTCAGGAAGGTATTAGCAAGCAAACAGTTTTGGAAATTTTAATCAGCATAAATCTCTGTAAAATTTGTTTCTCTAGTTTGTGGTAGGTTTCCTTTACTTGCCAATCTTTCTGTTTGTGTTAGAGGAAGATTCATCACTGGAATTGTATTTGCAACTGCTTCAGAATCCATAGCACAAAGTGTTGTTTCAGAATTGGAATTTTGATATTATTTTAATACATTTTTGCGAAATGCAAATTCTATTGCATGAAATGCCTTTTAATGAGCATCAGTTGAATAGTTTTCGAGCATCTGTTGATTTGTGCCAGTATTTACTCTCACTATTCCAACATCGGGAGATTTGCATGAAAACAATAAATGAAATATTATGTATTTATAATCAGGATTAAATTAATAATCTGTACAAATAGGCATCTGATTGAAAGATTCTTGTGAAACATAACCAGTTATCATACATGCACACTTAAATGCATTCCTAGCAGGTGGCCAACTCAATTTCGTGCATATGGTTCGTAGATGCAACAGGATAATACTGCTCCGACAAATGTTTTCTGGATTCAGACATATTCGTCTCTTCGTCGCTTTCCATCTCCGATAACAAGTTGAGAGCTCCAGGTCCCGAATCTTTAAACGGCTCCGGAAGTGGATTTAGAATTTCCATACCTCCTTCCAACATCTTCACTACATCACTCATTACAGGCCTTGCATCTGGTAGATCTTGTATGCATAACAATGCCACACTGCACATCCTCTTCGCCTTGTCCCTGTCGCTCCCTGGGATCCCGCAAAGCGATAACATCACTTCTAGTTCATTGTTCTTGTACATTTCCCAAGTCCATTTCGGAAGCCATTGGCGAGACTCGGTAAGTTTTGCATCAAAATGTCGTCTCCGACCCACAATTTCAAACAAAAGAATCCCAAAACTATACACATCACACTTGGAAGTCACAGGATGACTGCAATTCCACACTTCTGGCGCAGAGTATCCCAGCGTTCCTCTACCACCACTCATAACTACCTTGCTTTCTGTCCTGTTGCATAACTTTGCAAGCCCGAAATCCGCAACCTTTGGATTCAAACCATCATCTAGAAGAATGTTTTCGGGTTTGATATCATAATGAAAGATCCTTGGTTCACATTCCTCGTGTAAATATGCTATACCTTTCGCAGTTCCTATCGCAATCTTATGCAGTTTTTCCAACTCGATCTCATGATTTTGATTTTCGTTGAACAAGAATTTGTTGAGAGATCCGTTCTCCATATACTCATAAACAAGAGCCATCATCATTCCAGGGTCAAAGCAGTATCCATATAGTTTAACCAAGTTGCCATGGTAGGTTCTTCCTATGGTGCTCACTTCTGCTTTAAACTGCTGTTCCATTTTCTTGTCATTTGCGTGATTAGTGAGTACTTTTACAGCTACAGAAACTCCATTTGTTAACTCTCCTTTAAACACTACTCCATAGCCTCCTGAACCCAATATATTGGAACGATTATTGGTGAATTCATCAATCTGCTGATGAGAAAACCTGAGAGGTTTTTCCGTCGCCATGTCCCTAAGGAATCCTTCCATTGTTGGAAACTGCTGAATAGCTTGGAATTCTGGTTCCATTGTTATTGAGACATGATCTGTTGAAGAAGATCCTTGCTTTGAAACTTGATCAGAATCAATGTTGGATATCCTGGTATAACCTGGAATGGCATTCCCTGCTTTCTTCAAGCAGTCAATGATTGCATATACGACAGCTACAATTGCTATAATAAACACCACACCCGTGACTGGAAAAAGAAATATCAAATATCAACACATATATCCTATATGATAACCATTGATGGAGCTGTTACTAAATGACGAAGTCAGATTATGCGGCAACAAACTATGAAATTATCAGTCAAGAAATGATAAACTAATAACAGAAGTGGCGGGCAGGAAGGTTTACCAGAGGATTCAACAGAAGCCCATTTCATCGCTGAACCTGTTTGTTTAGTGAACTGGTTGAATACATCAGCTGGATCTTTCTGAAATCCATTCGAATCATTATTCTCGAACTGAAAACTCATTTTTTTTTCTTTAATCTAATATTTTCATTACAAAATTAAAGTAAAATGAAGCCCGTGGCCTGTTCTATTAAAGCGGTGTGTATGCATTTTTCCATGAAGTTGAGTGTGGTACAAGTAACCCCAAAACGTTGAATTTTCCAACGATGAAGTTTCCAAATAATTTAATTCAACATTATTAATTCAGAAAAAGCAATTTTATATTTCTAAAAAATAAATAGATAACGAAATTTCAAGGCTATTATTAAGCTGTAAAATGATGATGACATTCACTAAATAAAAGACTTAACAAAATTTATTTTTCAAACAATTTTGAAATTGTAAGTTATTAATATTTTTTAAAAAAAATTATAATTTTTATAATTATTTCAAAAAAATTGATTAATCTCTATATGTGAAATAACATAAGGTTTTTTTCAATATTATGTTTATTTTTTTTATGTGCTTTTAAAGTTTTTTTAAAAAATATAATTTCATAAAAAGAGAAAATTACTAATTCACTCATTTCTAAATAGAAGGGTGTGATTTTTCAAAAAATATTTATAAACATATAATTTTCTTTTTATTAAATTTCAAAAATTATTAGTCTTGATGAATTTATATCGTTAATAATATATATTTTAAGCGATTCAAATAAAAAAAAAAGATATATATTTCTATGGTATAATCATATGTTTTAGTTTTAGTTATTAGGATACAGCAAGCCATAACAGTAGTTGATATTTTATGGATGTAGTTCTTATTATATGATTATATACGATCTGCAAAGTTATTTTTTTTAAGTAAATTATAAAATAAAAAATAATGGATAATTTTACATTTAATATATCTCTATAAATACCACAAAAAAATCACATTAATTATATTTGAAAATCCATGAAGCCTTTTATTTTTATTTTTGACCGTGGTAAAATCCCATCAGCATTCAGTGCATAGAAGACCAACACAAACAGAAGTAATGAGTAAACCATAGCACAACATCCTCTCATGGCAAGTTCATAAGCTTTTGTTTAATACAAATAACAAGCTACATCTCCACAACTTGGAGTACTCTGATCAGATTGCAGTTCCATGAAGTACATGAACACAAAATGATGAAACAAAAAGCTCGGTATGAAGAAAAATTTCGACCTGCAAAGAGATTACATAACTTATAGCCTAATACACAACCAAACTTGGTTAAATGTTGTATTAAGTAGCAGACTGCAGAAATGCAGATTTGCAGTAACTTGTCAAAGCAGTCCCCTTAGAGTACAGATTGCTCCTATCTCGTATAATATTCAGTATATAGAGATATCGCATATAAGGGTACATCGTAGTGCATCGTTGTTCGATTTGAAATCTGCATGGCAAGAATCACTAGTCACATGAAATCAAATTTGTTTGTATTTTGTTATGGAAAAAAGTGATGTAAAATGATATGTTACTATGCCAACCATTCTACACGCTCTGGACCTTGCTTGATATGTCTTTAGCTTTTGCACCATCCTTCCCCTGCAAAGGAGGGAAATTCGAATGTCATACAAGATGAGAGATTCATTCAATGTTTATGGAACCAAAATCAAAGCAAAGCTCTGATGGACAGACAATAAAACAATGAATTATAAAATTCTGGAAGCTGATGGTTTACATATTCGCAACACTTGATTGACATTTTCTTAGAATAAACAAGTCGTGCAGAAGAATGATATCAAGAATAACAAAATTAGGAATTCAATTATTGAGGCAAGATAAAGGATAGTGAAAAAACAGTTTCAGTTCTAGCACTTTGTTCAATGCAGAACAATTAACTATTGAAGTAATTACTTCAAGTGTTAAGCTTCACAAAGCAATTATATTTGAGTTGATTTTTTGATGAAATTTCTAGCTTGCCAAGATTCAGAGTTTCCACATGTCTGAATGCATATAAGTTGTCATTCATTTCCTAAAATGCATCAATCTTACGAAACAATAAAAAACAACAAACACTACACAAACAAGGAAAAACAACAACAATATTGAGTTGCGACAATTCATTTCGAACGTAATCCATACCCTCCTCAGCCAATCAACAGACAGACACTAGTTACTGATATTATTCCCCAAAGTATTTGATACCAATGAACAAGCCAATATATTAATCCTATACTATAAAGTGATTGTTGTTCAGCCATCTAAGCAATTACAAAGGTCTAGAAATCCATAACACTGGCTTATTCTCTTCCCATTTAAGCTTTAATTGCATGCACCTATTTGGAAAATGATGCATCTAGCTTATTCTCTTCCCTTGTCCTCTAGAAGAAAATGAATTAAGAAAACAATGAATTTACATGACGTATAATCGAGATACCTAAGTTCACAAATTGTAGCAAAAGTACATCCTCTCAGTAGAAATGTTATGCATAAGCTGTAGTATAGGCAGGAAGTCAAGTGCTTTAGAGTAAGCCATCCAAAACAGCTGAAGGAGGCCAATTTGCAGCAAATCGGATATACGTGTTAGAAAATCATCTCGCGGCTTAAATAATTGAATTGACATCATCCTACAATCTGTTACAGACTAACCAATTTCCTTACAAGACTCCATCTCAAATCATTACATATATTGCATAAGTACTCCTGCTCCTTAATGGCTTCGTAAAAGGAAAGCAAGCAACTGGCAGTGACTGAAAAAGACGAAAAAAACTGAACAGCAATTACTTCTAAGCAACTTTCCAATTTAGCTCCAGCAATAATTAAGCTACCAAACTTAATCATGATACTAAATTTAGGCAAGTCATATCTCAAAGTACACAAAACTAAAGGAAATGTATATATAATGACTAAGAAAATCAGAATAGATCCTTCAATTAAGCATGAAAACAAAATAGTAGAAGCTACCAGTTCCTTGGTCTCATAATAATCATCCAACGCCCATTGATACTTGGACTGATTCAAGCCAAACCACCGTGCCAAATGCTCATCTAAGCTTGAATTTGCTACAAAATACAAAACCCAAAAATCAAAAACAAAAAAAAAAGAAACCAGTAAATAAAAGAAATGAAAAAACTGTAAAAAGTTGAGAACTTTGGAAACTTCAAACCATTTTGAAATTTGGTGACAGCGTTTCTAAAGAAGCCAGAAACAGACCCATTTGCAAAACTTGGAGAAGAGACAGCAGAGACATCGATTTGTTGAGGTGGAGGCTGCACAGGAGGAGGAGGAGGAGGAGGAGAAACCATTTTCTTAGGGGATTCGAAAACAACAGGGGCCTCAGCAGGTTGAGGGGTGGGAGGAGGGGTAATGAAGACGGTGTAAGGCCCGATTTTGCCAATCACGGGGGGCGGTGTGGATGGGTTTTTGTTGATAGGCATTGTAAGATAATGGAAATGGAGAGGAAATTCAGGAATGAAAGAATTAGGAGGGGAGGAAGAAGAAAGAGTAAAGAGAGAGTGAGAAGGGAAAGAAATGGGATTTTATTGGGTAAAGTGAAGTATATGAACAGCGGGCAGATACCCACTTATTAGATCTTTGTCTGTTTGGTATACACTGTACTTTGTTAGTTATTTTTATTTTTATTTTTTTCATTCCTATAAATTTAATTAGAATTAATAATAATTAGTAAATATATTACTTTTTATTTTGTGTTTTTTAATTATCTTTATCTTTTAAATTTGATAAAGAAATTTTCCGGCTCTATATGCTTTTTATTTTCATTTTTTGTCTTAGTAATTTTAGTCTGATTAAGTATTTAATTTCAATAAATATTTAATATCAATTGAACTATTTAAAAATTAAATGTTTTTGTATTTTTTAACGATAAAAACAACCAATTACAGTTTTAATTTGATAAAATGCACATTATATGATAATTAAATATATAAAATACGAGGAAATAATTTGATGATTTTATATATTAAAACTAATAATGGTAGTTTCCTGAAAAAAGACATAAAAGATGTAAATTAAAGAATATATTGTATAGTTTGTGGGTGTTATTATTAATTTCTACTTTAGTGTATATATTTTGTAAAGGACAAGTTTTCTGAGAATATTTAAAAGCACATGCTTTTGTCTCAAACTTGCCATTTTATTTTACTAAGCCTTCGCCTTAGCCCTCACCACTTGCAGTTTCCCAGCTTCCCCCTCCTGAGATTTTAGCTTTCACATTGCCCATGCACATTTTTATTAAATGTTTTATTTTTATATTTAATTTAATAAATTATTTATCAAATATATATTTGAACAAAGTAGGGATTTTCAAAATATACGTATGTTTTATTTCAAAAAAAATTGAGCCCAGGTTCGTGGGCTTTCCGGTCAGGGTCTTGACCAATTTTTGCTTTCGAACGTGCAAACACCGGAAGAAGGGTTGATCCGATCCTCCCTCAGGCTATGTTTGGAAGGAAGAAAAAAGAGGAAGGAAGGAAAATTTGGAAGGAAAATGAGGAGGTAAAGTGATTTTCCCTTGTTTGGGAAGGGTGGAAAATGGGAGGAAAGGAAGGAAAATATTTTTATTTTCCTCCCAAAATTTTCCTCCCAAATTGGAAGGAAAAAGGGAAGTTAATGGGGTATTTTACTGTTCATTGTTATTTTACAAAACTAACCTTATAAATATTATATTAA